>JAIFZK010000001.1:6007500-6105000 GCA_027481765.1 Tenualosa thibaudeaui | reverse complement strand
GCGTGTGTGTATGTGAGTGTGTGTGTGTATGTGAGTGCGTGTGTGTATGTGTGTGAGCGTTCGACTCTTTCTTTTGAATGCCATGTAAAGCTTGTGTGTGTGTATGCGTGTTTATATGTGAGTTAATGTGCTGGTGTCTGGTTCAGAGAGAGCGGCCTCACCCTGGTACTGCAGGGGGATGTCTATCTTGGGTCCGATGACGTAGTGACCCTCCTCCAGACTATGGGCTGTCACAGTGGTCCACTGGCGACAGGAATGCAACAGCACCACATCATCCTCTGACAAACCCTCCACATGATCTCCTACAGGAGACAGACAGAGACAGAGAGACAGACAGACAGAGAGAGAGAGACAGATAGAGAGAGAGAGAGAGAAGAAGTAGCATGGATGGGACCGCATTTTGTTTTATATTGCTGCTGCGACATTCAAAAGTTATGTTGGCTACATTTGTGCGTTACTTGGCAACCATTCAGCTGAAGGAAATATATTTCTTGGCGGAGGAACTGATGTTTAGCAATAAATCGCAACATTTCTTGTTGCTGTGGCTTTGTCTTATGACATCGAGCTAGGTATGTGTGATAACCGTTTTAGAAAGGCAACAAGCTCCTTGAGTCCGTTCTATACTCGGGGCTTATTGCTTAAGTATAGTACAGTATAGTATCGTGTAGTGTAGCATGCCATTGCCTTCATCTCCATGTGAAGTACAGTACACACATATGGACATACATTGAAACGCTGATTCATCCAACCTGGTGGACATTAGGACCTGTGCGTCGAGGCCTGATGCTATGGGTGAAAAGGGCCACATGTGCTTCTCTTCTGCACTATGCTGATCAGCATGGATTCCATTGGAACAGTGACATGGACAATCTCCCTCTGGCACTGGCCCCCGTGTACACAAACGCTCACGCGCACACACACACGCTACACCGCTCAGCTTAGTGATGATCGATGGCCTTGCACTTGTCAATTTCTGACATGTCCTCATTCTGCATGCACATAACAATTACTGCCGCATGTGTGAAGGACTGGTGTATGTGTGTGTATGCGTGTGTGTGTGTGTGTATGTGGTGGTGTCTGTGTGTATGTGTGTCCTATCTCAACAGCGGGCAGCATGTCCATTCTCTTAGTAAACTATGAGTGCATGGGAAAGGGGACAGAAATCCACAGCAAAGCAGACACTCCATCAGTACAGATGATCTGTGGTGTAGTGCATGTTCTGTAGCCCAACCCTACTCAATTATTGTCATCAACAACATATTACCCACAGCTTACCATGATGATAAAACACAGCCATTTGTAATATAGCTTTACACAGTCACTTTTTAACATACACATACTTTTAAAGATACTTTTAAAGTATAATCTTGTTTTGTGGTGTCATGTGGATTTATACCACAAATACATACACACACACACATACACACAGACACATTGCCAAGACAGATTTCCCCAAACACAGATGGCAGTGATTGAGTACTCTACCTATCATTACACACCGACCCCTGTGTGTCTCTGGGAGGCCGAGACGTTGCTTAAGATGAGATGAATTAAATGTCCATTTGGACACTTTCCCAGAATTCCTTTCTCAGGAAACACAAATACTGACTCTTCTATCTCTATCAGGTCTCTGTTATTGGGGCTGAGCACCAAACACCATGGAAATGAGTGTCGCTATGGTGATGAGTTTCGCCGTGGAGATGGGGCCCCCTTGTAGTATCACACTGAGATCTGGCTCTGCTTGCCAAGTACACACACACGCACACACATACAAACACAAATGCACACCCATCCTGTGGTGAGAGAGTTGAATGAATTGTTGGTGTGACAACGAGTTGCTAGTTGGAGTATTGGATGACACAAACATTGAATAAGAATTATGCAGAATTGACACAATTTCTGACAGGCACATCTCTGAGCCAATCACAGCCAAGCAACCAACCCAAAGTAAGGGCCGTTTGACCAATCAGTCATGACAGCTCATGCGTAATTTGACTAACCACTGTAACTGTGTAACTGGAGCTGTCCCCAGACAATCAATAACATTTGCTAATTACCGTTTATAAATCAGTTATAACATTCCCTGAGAAGTTAAGACAGAGCAGCCCCAAGCAGTGTTTTGAGGTAATAGATCCAAAAGAAAAAGACCCAATATACAAATAGAAAAGTGCAGCACAAAAAAAAATCAGTCATGTTTTTTTTTTTTTCACAAAATCGGTAAAAAAAAACATAGAAATAAAGACAATAGTTGAAATGAATAATTCACAGTCGCCTCTTAGTAAGTGGTAGAGTTTAAAGATGGGAAAATGGGGGGATGAATGGAAAGAGACAGGGAGGATTAGAGAGGAAGGGAGGAGGGCAGTGAAAGATGGAGAGTGAGAGTGTGTGAGAGAGAGAGAATTGATCAGGTATTTAAAGCGCACTCCATTTTTGTGGCTAGGCAAACAGGAGCTTTTAGGGAGGAAGCGAATGTCTGATCACAAACTCACACACAGAGACTCTCATGGGAACTCCAGAAGAATCAAACACAGACAAACTCACACACACACACAAGCACACACAGGCATGTAAAATTTGTATACACAACTCCAGTGCATACAGAGAAACAGAGATGAGTGCACTCATCTAACCAGATAAACAGAGACTAACAGTCAAGCATGTATCAGTGGAGTGCATAGACCAAGTGTGTGTAATTATGCACTCTCCTGTACTGACTCACTGTGTGTTCCACCTACACACTCACAACCCATACCAATTACACAACACTGTACGACAACCCATAATAGTGCCCCCCAGAGAGCCTGCAATTACACACACACACACACACATGCTCATCCATAAGGAAGCACAGTGATTTCCACCTGTAATTTAAAACGCATGTACTTTAACATTTAAACAGATCTTAGTTTTTAGTTTACTTTCAGATTTCAGTTTTAGTGTCTGACAGGCCTAACAATCTCTATCTGCAGGGACTGAGTAAGATTCTGTTACATTCTCAAGCACCACTGGGCACAAAGAAACTGTTTTGCCCCTCGTTAATTATGTTATGTAGGATACTATTAACACATGCTGGACTAACAGGGTGAACATTACAATGTGCAGGTAAATGTTTTCTATGCTCTGTGTGTGTGTGTGTGTGTGTGTGTGTGTGTGTGTGTGAGAGAGAGAGAGAGAGTGAGTGTGTGTGAGAGAGAGTGAGTGTGTGTATCTGAGAGAGAGAGAACACGTAGGAGAGAGAGAGAGAGAGAGAGAGTCTCCACCGATGTGTGATGAGCAGGACTCTGATCTCTGGACAGGGAAGCATGCTGTCCTGTCAGACAGAAGCAGGGGGTGGTGAAGCCTCACTGCTGATGAAAAGCAATCTGGTGTCTGCACACCAACCCTCCTCCATTTCTCTTTCTGTTTTGAAGCATCTTTGGCCATACTCCCTGCATATTTGTAGCATCTCTGTCTTGCTCTCTCACCCACTCTGTCTGCTCTCCCTAACTCTTTCCTCAATTGTCTCTCTCTCTCTCTGAGGCAACTGTAATGGCCTGGGAAAGCTGAAGAGCCACAGTAGACTGAGTTCAACCAGATCAAAGGGTCAGGGGTTAACGTCTGTATGTGTGTGTGTGTGTGTGTCTTGATGGCATTTTAGCGTGAACCTCCCTTGGTTAAGTGTGCAGTTCACTGTGGCATTATATTACAATGGTCAGTCTGCTGTCCGGAAACCTACAAATTGATGCCCATAGAGGCTGACACAGAAAAAAGACTCCTCCAATCAACAACTCAACCATTATAAAAACAATTATCTACTCACTGTAACCAAACATTCCTTTGCTTTCTTACATCTTTGTTACATTTTTGTATTCGTTTGTATCTTAAAACATGCAAGTATGGCATTAGGCCTATATAAAGTACTTGGCTTTCAAACAAAGATGACTGATATAAATTTTACATTTGACCACCGCGAACTATCAGTTCAATGTGATTCAATTAGACAAAGATTCGCTTTGCCATTGATGCTCTTCTGAATGATCACTGTCGGAATCATGACGCGGAGTGAGTGGCTGGAGGAGGGAGAGAAGGCACTCTGTGTTTGGAGACATCATATTCGCCGGAGCTCGAGTCCCTCCGGGTAGCGCATCCCGTAATCACCGCTCCCTCAATAAACAATACTCAATCCTACAACCTGGTCGCCTCAAAAAGTAGGCTAAACGGGCATTCTGATGTGATATCCGTCACTACAGTCCTGACGTGTGATTTGTACAGTGGTGGAAGTATACTCCGTCGCCAACTGGATAAAATACGCGTAGGAAATGTTTCGTCATGACACCGAGTCGCAAGTTCTTTCACTCGAATGAGGTTGTGTCAAACTTGAATGTTTGTCTCGCTCGCTGGTTAGTATTCAGGACACTCAGCGACCGATTACAACATTACCATATGAAAAGCGCTGAAGCACTTTTGGAATACAACAGACACTTTGTCATTTTGTGCCAACTGTGAATAAAATGCTATCTCCACAACAGCAACAAAAAAAGCGAGTCAAATATATCAACAGTAGGCCAGTTTGCAAGTAACGTTCTAGACATAAATATTAATGTAAATGATAAAGTTGGTCCTTGCAGCGTTGCAATGATGGCTAGAACACGATGTCAACCCCAGCGAGAGTGAGAAGAATCTAAATTTTGGCTTTGCTTTGACAGATTGACTTTGGCACAAGCAAGTGCCTTTCAATTCTCAAACCACGTGACGTGTAACGCATAGTCTGCAGAAGTGACTGCAGACATTAAAGAGATGTAAGAACGTATTATTCTGATTAACCCACCTGGATTGAGTCTCACAAGCGTCGGCAGTCTGAATTTGCTGACCACCAGGTCCAGCGGCAGCGCCACGGCGCTCCAGGAGATGTCGGAAATGCTCGCCGAAAACTTCTCCATCTTATCATCTTCATAATTAAGTCAGAGCCGCGCAGACAGTTGGCAACCGAGACAGGCAAACTCCACTTAATATATAGTGTACGAAGATGCCGTCGACTCTCGCCATGTTGAGGGAGTGAATATGCCGTGAGCTCTAGCAGCGCGATAGAGCCGCGCGCTCTATGGGACACTGCTCTAGCGCCACCCTCCCCTCACGAGAACAGCGAATCACTGCGCCTATACACAGTATAAATTGTTCCAATGTTTCACTTCTAGGTACCCAAAACCCCATCTCTCCGCAAAATCTGTTGTCCTGGAAAATTCCTGAAAAGTCCTAGTCAAGATTAGGCCTGTCGTAGAAGTTTTGCTGACAGTAGGCTATATTGTGCAAGGGACGGCTGCACAGTAATTCTGTATCAAATATTTGAACGGCAGCAGAACGATGACTGTTTTTGCTGGCTAGTCAGTAGGTACAAGCGCAGGGTCGTAGTCAGCACTACAGTCTGTGTTTGCTTTTTTCAATCCCTGATGAGTGTGGATGTCCATACACGATACTTTCCTCGTTCTTATCTGGATGATCAAGCCGGAAGCCTTACAATGAAGCTAGACGAAAGGATGAACGGATGTTGTGGCTACTGAATTATTTGAAAAGTGATGCAGATCTACAGGATCAGACTTATCATGTGTAACTATGTAATGCGTAGTGTGACGGTTAGTGTGGGTTAAGAGCTACTGATAGGCTACTCTTACTGATATCCCGTAATAAGTATATGTAAATTATATAAAACTTATGTTTTAAGAAAACAGAAACACCAGACTATCCCTAAAACCGATATCAATTGGCTGATGAGGATGCACTACCGTCCTCCCCTGCACTGTTCAGAGCTTAAGCACAACTGTAATAATGTCATTGACCACAAGATGGCAGTAACTGCTCATGTTTGAAAATGCATGCGACCTTCCACACAATGTCATGTTTTGTGTAATCTACTTGTGCAGTTCCTTTCAATTGCTGTAGTGGTGGGTAGTGACATAAATATGGTAATGTGAAGTGGGATAATACTCTGGAACTATTATGAACTTCAGCTAAAACCAGACAACTTGTAGTCTATCACGGTTACTACTGATTGTAATTTTCCTGCATGAGCCCTGGCAGTTGGGTTAGTGTTGAGTTGAAGGTTTCTTCCTACACTAAACATAAGGGAGTTTTCCTGGCCCCTGTTGCTCTTGGGTGCTCCTTCTGTAAAGCGCCATGAGGCAAAACTATTGTAAAAGGCACTGTATAAATAAATCTGAATTGAATTAAATTGGTACATTTTCAACTTGACACTAATGATAAACAATTCTGGGTACACATGCTGAATGTTCATTTAAAAGCCTGAAATGAGGACCATCAATGACCAATAACCATACAGAGACTGAGTCATGCATCCATTTGGTAAGCCTCTGAAAAATGAAACCAAGAAATGAGTGTGCATCACTGCCCCCTCATAGCTTTCACATTGAGGATGCTCAGAATCTGGCCTCACAGGCACTCAAGACTGTGATCACTAAACTTGCACAAAGCCCTTTCATTGTAATCTCTTAAATTTCCTGCGCTGGACGGGCATATGTATTTGATGCACTAGAGCTGTTTGATGGTTATCCTTCATTAGGGTTAACCATAACCTTTGGTCTCATGTACAAACGTGCCAGTTGAAGCTACTGGTGAAGTCTAAAAAACTAGGACTTGTTTTTCTCCCCACATAATTAATAAACGTGGTTACAGACAATGCATTTTGCAACTTTCCACCTTAATCATTCTAGGCCATAAATGACCAGCAAACCACTGGATTTTTCCACTTTCTCCCAAATTGGTCTGTGAGCATCACACACATTCAGTGTGTTTGCCCAATTCAACGCTCACCAAAATTTGTGATCTGCCGCCCTAGTAGAAGACAGCATTTGACATGATTCAGTTCTTTGGATTGCCACTTTACAACCATCAGAACTACTTACAATGAAGATCCGTGATGGATGACAATAAAAGCACAACCATTTGTTTTAACTTAAACAAGCTTATTTTTAATGGATCTGCAAAATCGTTTGAATTTCCAAAGAGAATGCCCTCCCCTCCCCTTCACCCATGCCCTGTTCTCCCCCCTATCAGAGATGTCTCCATTTTAAAACATTTGCAAAGTAGGCATTTATCCCAGTGGAGAGAACCAACCAAGCAAACTTACAAAAAGTCTCTGACCAAAAGACAATTGAGCATGCAGGGTAAAATAAAAACAAAACAAAATAAAGAAAAAAAAATAAAAATGGTTCATTTAAAATAAATTCAGAACCTAAACAAAAAATAAAAACAAAAAAAATAATACAGATTAATAACGAATATGCAATTATAACTATAATGCCATTCTCTTCATTGGAGCAGGAGAAATTCAAACGCTTCTGCACCGCCGCTGTGTGTTCCAGGGCTAGAGTCCTGATGGGTTATGTGGGGTGTGTGAGTGTAACAGGACAGAAGGTGAAAGGTGGGGTGAGGGTGGAGAAGGGAATGTTGGGATGGGGGGATGAGGCTAACCCCCATGGGGATGTGAGTTTAGGATGGGTGAGGTTTTTTTCTCTTTTTGAAGGGGTACAGGGGTAAAGGGGTGGGGGCTCCCTGTAAGGCACCGGACGAAAGACACCCCAGCAGGAGGGGAAAGGGAAGAGGCACCCCCAAAATTTCACCTATAGCTCACAATGCAAACCCCACTACTGTACAAAAGTAACCAATGTGTTAAGTCCTACTAATTGCCATTAATATAATTTCATAACCTCTGTGTCATACTATTTTAGACCAATGGGGGGAGGGAGAGTTTCCTTAGAGGAGGATTCCTTGGCAGGAGTCTCGCTTTTAATAAAAAACAAAATTGAAAAGCGTATACTCTCACCGACATACACACATACACTCTCTCTCTCTCTCACACACACACACTAACAAACAAATAAACAAAAAAATGTAGTGGTGAGTAGTGAGTCATTGTTTTTTTCGTTTTTATCTGAAGGTTTAAAATAAAAGACATTGAAACATGACATGATTTCTCTTTTTATCTATACAGCCTTTCCTTCTGAGGAATAAAAATCAGATCGTCAGTGAGCAGTTATGAGCAGAACAGGGGGAGATGTTAGAGAAGTGGTTTATTTCCAGAGAGAAAGAAAGAGACTGAGCACGCCAGAGCGAGACACAGAGAGAGAGATGGAGGATGACAATAGAGACAGTATACGAGAGAGAGAGAGAGAGAGAAAGCAGGTGAGTAGGCAGATAAACAGATGAGAGCAGAGAATTGAGGGAGAGGTGTTAGAGGGAAGTGAGAAAAGTGAGTGAGAAGAGAGATAGAAAGAGTGTGTGTATATGTGTGTGCATGTGTGTATGTGAACGTCAGTGTGTGCATCTATGTTTTGTCTGTGTGTGTATGTGGATGTGTGTGAGAGAAAAAGAGTGTGAGTCTATGTGAGGCTGTTCAGCTGCAGCATTTGCTCTTCCACCCTGTGACGCCCCCTCCACTGCTGATATCCACATTTTCACTGTTGGGCTCTTTTACGGGCGTCTGCAACACAACACAACACCACAGTGTCACTAATACACAAGCGACAAGCATCGGTTATAAAGACACTAGAGAGTGGAGCACACACTCACTCACGCACACGCGCACACACACACACACACACACCTAGTAACATGCTAAGTAATGGACATCAGTTACACACACCTGCAGGACTTACACACAACACACAGCAAGACTTGCACGGTTATATGCATCAGTTTACAGGTGCAAAGACTGCATGATTAACGTATGGGCGTGGCACTGCTGCTATGCTAACATGGGAATGAAAATACATGAAAATGAAATCATCAAAAAACAGCAAGCAAAGACTGGCCATACCAAATGCTGATAAATCTGAGAAATGTATCTGCTATGAGCCATTTAAGAAATGTAAATGTAAATGTCATGCCGTTGGACACATATTCTAGTGTAGATGTCACCATGTAGTGTTGCTGCATACAAGGAAACTAATTCAGATGCCTATAAAGTGACTAGTCTTTTTCTCTCACTCTCACTCTCTCTCTCTCACACACACACACACACCTTTCTGAGGATGTCTTCTGCTAACGTGAGGAATGCCTTCTCGATGTTGATGTTCGCCTTTGCACTCGTTTCAAAAAAACGGATACCATGCTCTCTGGCGATCTATTGAGTGAGAGAGAGAGAGAGACAGAAAGAGAGTAAGAGAAAAAGAGAAAGAGAGAGAGGTCAGGTCTATAATAAGCACAGTTCCACATGGGCCACCAGTGGCATGGAATGAAGATCAAATGTATTAGATGAGTGTGTGTACATCTGAATGAATGTTTGAGTGTGTAAAATTTGAACACAACCAAGATTTCCAACACAGAGATGCACACACCCACACAACACACACACACACACAAAATGTGACATACAGTACATTCGTACACAAACAAGCCTTGTTCCTGCTTGACAGTATTACAACTTTCAACTGTCTCACTGTGGCCTGTTCTTATAACTGTCCAGACCAGGGTGCAACCACACACATAAACAAGATTATGTTTCTATATTTACCTATCATGCAGAGACAAAAAAAGAAGGGACTGTTGATATTTTTACTAAAAATAGGGTTATATTAAAAGTAGGCTTTGCTTCTGACAAGACAGGGGGACTAAAAACACTTCACCTCTGCTAGTTCATAAACTAAACTGAGGTCATTGTTTGAGTGTAAAAGCAATTTATCAAAGTTTCAGAAGGTCAGAAGTCTAGAACAGAAAAGACAAAGAATCGCTGCTGTGAGACAGCTTCATAGAAGCCATGATGCAGCTCATATGTGTGTGTGTGTGTGTGTGTGTGTGCGTATGTGGCCAGAGAGAACATGAGAAGCATCATGGATTAGATTTCCTCTTACACCGATTGTGTGTTTCCATCTGAGTGTTTCACAACTCTCACACTTGACCCTGGACAAACAGCTCCAGTTTGTAAACACTCATTCATGTGACTCAACTTAAAACTATCAGAGACGGCAGCTAACATGGACACTGAAATGGAGAAGGGGGACAGGCTAGGCAAGACAGTTCATTGACCTTTGCCCTCCTAACAGTATTTAAACACGCAGCCACAACAAGCACACTCATCAGCTTTCACACATAAACAAGTTCAGACACACAACATAGATAAACACCCACACCCACATCCACACCCACGCAGCATGACCTCACCTGTTCCCCCTTTGCCTTTGGTACAACCCGCTTGTCCTCCATGTCACACTTGTTGCCTAGCAGCATTCTTTCAACGTCTTCGTTTGCATGCTGAGGAAAAAAGGGGGGAGATGAACCACTTTCAATAACATCATCATACTTATATGGACATTGTCCCACTTCCAGGAACATCAAACTGCTGAGACTTCACAGGCCAACTTTCCACATATGTACCACTGACTCACTTTCTTTTATCTCTGCAGAACAAACGGTGAGATGGTGTCAGCTCCACTAGAGTGTATAAAAATGCTGAAAATCTGAGAGAGACCTCCGAGATGTCGGGCCTTTGAAGAACACGAGTGAACAAATTTGAAAAGAAAGGGCTAAATGACGCCATTGGTGGACTTTTTTATTCCCTCCCAGGGGAAACAGAAAAACTTCAGTTGGACTCTCAATTTGGAGTTGGAGTTAAGCAGTTAAAGCTAAAGCGATGTCATTTTTTACCATTGCCAATTAGGACGTCTGTCCAAGACGATTCTGCAAGTGAAGGCTAATTAGAAAAAAACATACTGTCTCCATAAAAGCTAAGGTTGTGGCGAGTCTGGTGACAAACTCTGTCACAGGAGAAAGCAAACATAAAAGTGGCTGTACAGATACTGAGGCCATGGCCGTGGTAAACCAAAGGCTTCTGAGCACACAGACTGTTGTTTGTCTGTAGGACCCAGGCTGATCGGAGCTCACCTCATCGATATTTCGCAACCACTTGCTGATGTTCTCAAAGCTCTTGGCGTTGCTGATGTCGTACACCAGCATGATGCCCATGGCGCCTCTGTAGTAGGAGGTGGTGATGGTATGGAACCGCTCCTGACCTGCCGTGTCCCTGTAAGCAAACAGGAAACCAAATGCATGCATAAGCAACACGTAACCAGCACACAACATACACAAAACACACTTGGCAAAGAAACGCAGCAGAGAGGGTTAAAGTGGATAGAAATTGGGGACCTTTCAACGACGTTCACTTACTCACGCTACATAAAGACAATGAGTAGGTTCGTCATGGCTGTCTGGTTTTAATGCAATGCATGCTGGGAGGGAAATGAAGTTTTTTTCATTGGGCAAGTCTGTGATGCTGTTTACAGCATGGCTTTTGCCTAACACCCAGCTAGCCAGACAAGCTAAGTCGAACCAGCCCATTAGCTGAATCCAAATGACTTCTCTAAACCTAAACTCCTATATAATGTTTGGAAAATAATGTTTGGAAGTTCAGCTCAGCCAGACATTGGTTTTAAGTGAAAAGCATGTGTGAGAAAGTCATGACCATGAACTCTTGGACACAGTGAGCAGCTTGGCCAAGCTGGAGGGTTGTCAGGTCACCCGGTACATAACACCAGGCAGTGAGACGCAGCAGTGTTTATTCATTGTAGTCAGCAGATGTGACAGGTGATGACCTCATATCACAACATTTGCTGTCTTTGTGCATTTAAGTGTGTGTGTGTGAGAGAGAAAGAGAGAGAGAGAGAGAGAGAGTGGGGGGATTTGTGTGTGAGAAAAATTGAGTTTGTGTGTCAGTGTGCTTGATCTGCGGCTCAGAGTGAATGTTTATATTTTGGGTTAGCCCATTTGACAACCGGCTCACCACAGCAAGGCTCAATAATGCTCGTGCACAGAACAGCTTACTATCTCAGTGTCAGCTAGGCCCAGGTCAGTCAGTGGTTCAGAAGCATGTAATGACATTAAAAACGACTCAGGGCACTGTGCCTTTGAGGAAGTTCTTTGGAGGAGTGCATCAATGCTCAAAGTCTTTAAACTACCTAAGCACAAATTGACATTACCATATGTTCAGTCAACAGGGCAACAAGCTCAATTAGTGCACCCCGACAGGGTAACATAATCTGTGGGGTTTCTACTCACCATATCTGTAGCTTGATCTTCTTTCCTTGTAATTCAACTGTCTTGATCTTAAAATCAATGCCTGTGCAACAGGAAAAGCAGAATAATTAGATGATCTGTCAGTGTGAATGAATTGTGAGTGCCCAGATGTGTGTGTGTGTGTGTGTGAGTGAGCGCAAAAAAATTGGGAAGGAAATAAACTAAGTTGTTGCAAGACAAGGCTGAACTGGTTGGCATAACAGAGTTGACTGGAGGAACAAACAAAGGCCACATGACAACTGGCATATGCCATGGCCAATATTAAACAGCAGGTCACTGTAAACTGGGTGGATGACTCACCCGAGCAGCCCCGGCCACACCCAACGCACCCTACGTGTACAAAATCTCAAGACGAACACACAGACTCCGACCCTGACACACACCCTCTATCAAAGACTACATCGCATGTTAAACACTTGCTACAGTACCATCACAATCCGTCAGACTGCATGATTTCATTAGATGAATCCCACTTTCCCAACTGTCATGATCTGATGTAATGATTGGCTGATAAGTCCTTGAGGGTTCAGAGCTTAGGGACAGGAAGGACATAGGGCATTGCCACACATAACTGGAAGGCACTTTTAGCTTACAGACAACTACAACAGTTACTGTAGCTAAGGGAAACATAGAGTAGCATTAGCGGCGCAGAAACAGGTTTTTCCTCGTAACTGTGGCACCAAGTTGTGGTTTTTGGTGGAAAGACTAGTCCGACCATGACTCCGGCCATGCGGGTACCGCTAGAGACTGGCACGGTTGGCACTATCTACCCTGCACTCAGCATCTCTGCTCGGCCCGACTGGACGCCTCAGGCTCCATTTCCTGCTCGCTGGGAGGCCACACAGTAGCGCCTTTGACAAGCGCGGAGGCTGAGCAAGCCTGTATGTGTGGGAGTGAATGAGTGAGTGTGTATGTATGCATGTTTGAGAGGGCCAGCAAGAGAGTGTGTGTGTGTGTGTGTGTGAATGAGTATGCGTGTGAGTGAGTGTGTGTGAGTGTGTGAGCAAGTGTGTATGTTTGAGAGGGCCAGCAAAAGTGTGTGTGTGTGTGTGTGTGAATGAGTATGCGTGTGAGCGTGTGTGTGTGTGTGTGTGTGAGAGCAAGTGTCATCCTTCAGCTGAAAACAACAGTGTGTGCTTTCTTTTGAATTCAGATCAGATGAGAATATTCTGCAGAGTCATACAGATTGATGGGTGTATGGGTGTGTGTGTGTGTGTCATGGTTGGGGTGGTGTTAGGATGCCACTAAATCAGTCAGACAGACAATCTGAAGCAGATGAGCTACATAACAAACAGCAGGGGCCCTAACTCACATTAGACCACAAGCTGAGCGGTGGCACTTATTAAGCCCAATCTTATATTACCCAGAGACAACCCCATGGGTCATGACACCTTCTCATTTAATTGCCCTGCAGGCAATCATCATTTGCCCTCGTGATTTTTTTTTTATATTTACTAAAGTGATGGATATAAGGACTAGGACAGGAATAGCAAATATTTAATTAGCACATATCCTATGCTCTTCAGGAATCAATCTTATGATCTCTGTGACTGCCACACTTCCATGAGTGTAGTCTCGCAGGCATCATTTTTGACCAACAATTCATAAATTCATACCCACTATGTCCATCAGTGTACCCAAAACAGGGAGGTAGTGACTTGCTGCCTCACTGACTTCACTGTCTAACAAGTTAGCTGCCGTGGAAGAAATCAAGGCACTGGCTAAGTTCTTTTGGACAACCTAGCTATATAGCTAATTCGAATGCCATCTTTCGTTTATTTAACTGCTCAGACACCGTTGCTGAGATACCGACAGCTGACTTCATAATGCGACAGAAGTTTGGACGTTTTAGGCAACATGAAGGATACATCTATGCTCCCTTAAAAATTGGGCAATATGAAAGACAGGTAAATTCAATGGCAATTTTTACACATTTATTTAATTCTGACATGCCTTGATGCTTTGCTGCTATTGAACGCTACCTTAGAAAGCAGCAACTTTTTGGACATAGCCCATATGCTACACAGGCCTGTTTTTCACCCAAAGTTATAAACTGAAGGCTAAATCGTCAAACACATAGACCTACAGGCTTCAATAAATGTACTGTTTATTCACTCTCTCACAGGGCATCTTAAATTTCCTACATTACCCAGTATCCTTCAGGTCACAACAAATCTAAGTTTTACAGCTCCCCATTCATTGAAGTTCTTTCACAGTCAATCGGCGTTCAGAGCCTCACTAGGTGTGGCCACCAGCAAATGAACACAGAACTCCAAATGATTTTACAAAAGAGTGACTCACTGTTACACAACATTTGAGTGCTAGCCACACCAAGCAGAGACAAGGCAGAGATACACTGAGACAGAGGGGAGAGAGAGAGCAAGAAAGCCCCAAAAGAAGGGTGGGAGAGGGCGGCAGGAGAGGAGAAATCGAGGCCAGATGAACTCAGTAGGGAGTAGAAATCATGATGTGTAGGACTCATTCTCTTCTCTGCCTTCATAGAGGGGACTACAGACAGCTGTTTCAGCAACTGGAGCAACGGGAACTTTACTCAGAATGACTCCTTGGTAAGACACACAATGGTGGCAAGCTAAGATGGTTCATAGAATCACATAACCCAGAACTAGAAACCATTCAGAGGGTGATGCCTCAACCTATTGGCCAATGCTGCTGGACAATGGTAAGACTGGTTACAAGGATTTTCATTAGATACTCAGGACAGACCTTGGTTGACATCCTCCATCTGGTATGAATGGGGAAGCACCAGTTCAAGGTTTCCCTGCCCTGTGTATTATCGCATCTAGTGTAGGAGTCACAGCTCTGTTTAGCAAAAGCCCACAACAACACTCAACTGGAAATCCCAACATGGAACCCAGAACTCCAGCTAGGAAGTAGGCGCTGAAGATAACGATAAATTAATCACTGATGAATTAATCACTGATGAATTAATCACTGATGAATTAATGTTCATTTCAAGAGGACCATAACAAGCTCAAGTGGATAACTACGATGCACGTGTACAGAAGCTTACTAATCTCTCACAATCAAGGACATCCTTGTGTTCAGCCAAACTGTGTCCAGCCTCTGAGATAGAGGTTCTCCAAACATTCTTGAACAGTTTGACAGTAGCTGTCAACTTTGTCGAGCAGGAGCTGGAGAAGTTGAGGAGTAACAACTGAGAGGTTTAGGCTGAAATAATTCACATTCCTCTGGTCAAAAGTAGATGTATTTCTGCTCAGATATTCAGCCTTTTCTTCAGTTCTGGACTTGGTTTTACATTAGTGATTTGTATAAAACATGCTCAAATGCAAACAGAGAAATGTGAAAAATGAACACTTTGTAACTACGGTCCCATGGCTGATCAGAGAGCTTTGCCTGATGTGGTTTGGAATTGATGGAGAATAGCTCACCACAGCAGTTCAAAATTACTTCATCAACTGCTGCTTGCAATCTTGCAACAGCTAAGCTAAAAGCAGCTAAAAGAAATTCTTGCAGCAAGGAAAGGCTGTCAAAGGATGTTAAAAGAGACTGGGGCATGTGAGTGAGGCTGAGCTGGACTTAACAGTGTTACCAACAGACAGATAGCCATTGAGAGCCATGCATTCTGCAGGAAGGAGTTGCTCATGGGTCTTCTTTGCAGAAAAAAAAGCCTGGGTGGACATGGCAATCCCTCGCCTCTTACTCTGAACGGAACCATTCCTCAGAGTGAGGTCACACAGTGCAGGAGTCACAGCTGAAACCTGAGCTGTTCACACGCACAGAGGAATGGAACAGTGGAGAGCTGAGAGCTTGGAACAGCCAATCAGAACTCGACCCATGAGTCTCTGGTGCTCCAATGGGAGGAAGCAGGCATTTAAGCAGGAACTGGTCAGGGGCCATAAACTCACACAAATACTCACTCACTCTCTCTCTCACACACACACGCGCACACGCACACACTCACAATTACACACCTGACAGTGCTCTGCAATTACTCGTTTTGTACAAAATGTCAGCATCGAGCATGGTTGGCAGACAAACCCCATTGTAGGTGAGCTGAATACCGCCCACTTTCCTCCCTGACTGTCCACCTGTGCAAGACGCCTTCTTCCTACCATCAAGTGAGACAAAACTCTGGTGTTTCAAGTCTGACAGGAGTGTGACCGAAGTGACAACACATAGGCTCGCCTCCTGAGCGTCTGTAGCCTGCAAAGAGCTTCCCTGGGCTCAACCTACTCTTTTTAAGACTCATTCTTCTGAAGCTAACAGAAAGGGGGTGAGAGAAGGGGAGGGGGCTGCTGTCTGGTCGTAAACACATTCCACTGCTCTTCTACAGCCTGGCCTTTTAAACACAGCGGGCACAGCAGGAAGGAGGAGGAAGAGGAGGACAGGAAGTTGTTCAGGAGAGCCGCTACACAGCAGAATGTGCACTGATCCAGAGACTGTGGGGTGGATCCAGTGAGGTCGCAGGACTGGACTGAGAGACCTTTTAGCTGGCCAACAGGTTTCTCACCAAACTGTTCCAAGACCAGCTGAACATCTTGAGACTTAGCTCAGTGGTGTACAAGCAGTTATGTACTTTTTCTTACCAGTGCATCAAAGAGGATCCTGTAAGGAGTTCATTGGCAAGGCTGGCATTAATCAGGACAGAGTGGGCTGAAATAGCCACATGCCATGTAAACACAAAAACAGCAAACAGCCTATTAATTTCTATTAGCAATTGTTAATACAAATCACTTTTTTTCAATTTTTAAGATTAACATTTGAATCAACACAGAGGTCAATTGTTGATTATCATCCTCACACTTGTCACTTTAGGAGGAATAGCCAAGAACAAAAAAAAAACTACACAGATCCTGCGCCAAGGTTTATGACACAGCATTCTGACCACAGGCCAGCATCCACAGTACTTCAGCGGCCTTCCCCGGTGGCACCACACGACCTCAACATCCAATCAAGGAGGAGAATATCCTGCATCAAGCCTTCTATTTCCCTCATTTCACCCATGCCAACCACTTCCCTCTTCTTTCATTCAGTAGTTTCCTTGTGGGCACACAGAAGAGAGATGTGTGGGCTGAATGTCATCATTAAGAATCCAGACAGCGCAATTAGGAGACGGCTACCTTCTGGACGTGGGGCTCTGGTGTCTGAATAGTTTCATAAATCACTCAGTCGAAGAATCAATCTTGCTCTAATAACCATATCATTACAACTTAGCAAGTCATCAGCTGCAATCGAATTGCTAGTTACCCAAGAATTGCTGGCCTTTTGTATCAGAGGTGCCCGACTGTACCTTTCCAAAGCAATGTCTTGCTGAGTAGATTCTGGTAGTTGATCATGGATGGGTACATACACAACACAAAAAATGTAAATAACTTTAAATAATGTTTATGTTGACATGCATTACATGACATGCATGTGTGCGCACACACACACACAGTAGAGAATGCAGTGTAACCATCTCTATTTGAACACAGTCGAGACAAACATACTCTCAAAACATGCATGGACATGCACCTCAATAGCTCAACAGGAGTGAATGCATAAACGTAATGGGGAGGACCTAGTTTGGGTTGTCTTTCTGCTGCACAGATTGGTGACGGTGGGTCTGCTGTTAATCTGATGACCAGCAGAGATGAGCAGGTAAGTCGAAACCGAGGTCTTAGTGCCTGTGGGATGGGCTCTGTCCTGCCAGGCATTCCAGAATTCTAGGATCTTTTTTTCAAGATTAGGATTGCAAATTCCCAGCATTTCTAGATCCCTTCGGCATGACAGACATATTCTGTTCTGATTGCAATCACATGTGAATGTGGCCGCTGGACAGTGGAATTAGTGCTTTCAATGGCAGCTCTTCAGCCTTACACTGTACACACACACATACAACTAGCACACACACACACACACACACACAGGTTCCATGATGTCTATGGTGGGGCCCGAAACGGACGAGAGGTGAAGTGAGTGGAGTGGAGCTGGCTCCGGCCTTCCTGTGAAAGCTGAGCTGCCATGAGGATCCGATGGGGAGTTTCCGGTGAGTATTTTAAGACGCTGAGCAACTGCAGCTGCGTTCTCTATGTGTGAGCAAAGGTATGGACGCTGTCAACCAAAGAGGAAAGTAGAGAGAAAGGGAGAGGGGGAATGAGAGAGAGAGAAAGAGGGTGAAATATGATCTTGGGGAGGTCTGACGTCTGTTCTTATAGGAAAAAAGGATGAATAACAGAGAATACCATGGCATGAGTAAGAACTGTAAATAGTGCCTTTGACTACGCAAAAACAAATCCAATCCAATAAATTCATCACACTAACATTCACTGGTTCTGTCATTCTATTATTATAATCAATTACAACATCCTAGCCTTAAGTTTCAGATACCCTCGACCATATCTCTAACTAGTAATGTAACAGTGCTTGGTTCAACTGGGGAGTGCCACACTATAATATGGGAAAACACCAAGAATGATAACTCATAGAGAGTTTCCAGGCGAGAGTGTAGCTATCTGATACACATAGGGGATGTCCAACCTGACTCATGTTGACAATTTGACTTTCTCGTTTGGTCATATGTGCTACAACCTAAGCTAACAACTATGTTCAAAGCCACTGCACTCTAAATAAATTGTCATGTATAACAAATAATTAATAACGATTGTTACCACTACGGATCAGCATAATAAACGTACTGCCTCATGTTAACAAATGATCGCCTGTGACTAAAGCAACCCCTCTGTGACATCAACACATTGGTCACATAGATCCTGACGAAAATACCAAATGAAACCCCCCTTCAAAGGCCCCAAACTCCCCATCGAACTTCCTGTTTGTAACTAGCAAGCTATGACGTTTCGTCATAATAACATAGCTTGCACTATCACATAAACATTGTCCAAACAGACAGCGAGCCTTCTTCAGTTGTGTGAAACAATCATGAGACTGTAACCATAGCTTGCGCATGCGCCAATACGAGAATAATGACGCCAAGTTATTAAATTGTTTATCGTGGTTTCTGAACAAACGTACTATAAATCACGCCAGTTACTTAACTTCGTGTGGTTGCCTATGTTGTTACATTATAAAGTAATTAAACTATTTCGGTCGCTTCTAACGCACCAACAATACCTTCTGACCATCCTGACAGTGCGGCCAGGGGCTAGGAAGGCCCTGGTATAGGCTGCGAACTTGGTCAGTGATGGCTAACATTAGCCACTTAGCCACTTGGCTAACAATCCAGGCACTTTTGACCGGCTATCCTTAAATCAGTGTTTGGGTAATGTTTCTGCCATTGAGTTTTTTTTGTACGATCAACTCTGCTGTAAGTAAATGTTATCGTTTGAGCTCACTGTTAAATATCAATGCCGAGTAGCTCGCAAAGTTTCTTCTGACCACCGTTTTAAGTTAAACGACACTAATAAGTCAGCTGCCTATAACTAGGATGCCCTGAGACGTTCCTGCACCATCCGTCATGTGGTCCTTTACACAGATTTAGCTAAAAGCTAACTGGCTATGGGTACCATGACTAGCTTGCTAACTTGCATGCTGCTTCATCTGGAATTGACCATAGCATTAGCATGACTTTTCATTTACGTTCAAGTAAACAGTCTTAGCAGTGCAATCAAACGATAACGTGAAACGTGCGTTAGTTGAAGACTGTTATAACTAGTTGTCAAGCAGGTTCACAGTTTGCAAACTTGAGTGTAAACCAGGCCTCTTTGTTAGCAATCCAGTGACAACCTTGTTTGCATGCCAATTGTTAACATTACTTTGATCAAATTGCCTATTTGTTGGAAATGGGTATAGCAAAAACGGTCCAGATTAGTTCAGCAGTAACGGAAAAGGGTGTAACGTTAACTGCAAGCCATCTTGCCAAAGCACACATATCCCGGTAAACTCACCTATGGTGGAGATGAAGGTGGTGTTGAACGCGTCGTCGGAGAAGCGGAACAGCACGCATGTCTTCCCTACACCAGAATCTCCAATCAGGAGAAGCTTGAATAGCAGATCGTATGTCTTCTTCGCCATTTATATAAAAAATTGAAATCTACTAATGTTACTATCCACGTCGGGGACCAGGCCAACAATCGCCACGCTACTAAACCGAACAAACAGCTTGACGAATTTTGTAGAAATCCTTGTTGATATCTGGCTAGCTAGCTTGCCTTACCAGGTTTCAATCATTACCATAGCACTTCAGTGAAGGGTGTTGATGATAGCTTGCTAGCTAGCTTACGGTGATACCCGCAGCCGTGCAGTTGGCCTGTCCTGTTGTTTAAGGAGGGAGCTGGATTTTCCTCTTCTGTGAGATATCCCTTTTTCCACTCTTCCTTTCTCCCACACAGTCGGGACAAAATGGCTCCCCTCAACCCGACTTACTCTTTCTTCAAACTACAACCGAGCTAATTCAAATTCTTGGCATACCCCTTCATTCCAGTGACTCTGGATTGGCAGTCCACGAGAGTAAAAGGGTTTCGGAAACGATATTTTGTAGAATAAACACCCTTATTATCTTGATTATATTTTCCAAATTATTTGAAACCGAAACATAGACGACCGCCGTCGCCTTCGAATGGACCCACCAAGGCGACACCCTAGTTTATTGACACGCCCCCTTCCCGCCTTCCATATCATACGTCCTTATGTGATTGGTTTGTCCGACTGCTATTCAAATGCAGCTCTGCTTATGATTAGAAAGTTGGTCAACCGAATAGGGGCAAGAGGGTGTTCCTGACGTTACAATGTAAAAGGGGCAAATGTTACAGAGCACGATCTGGACATGTCTCCTCTCGCATTCTACTGGGTGGTGTTATGTGTTCTGATCAGTGAGCAGTGAGGCACAGCGCAGCACTAGCTGCCAGAATCCATCTGCATGGGAAACTGTGCCACGCTTTTGCCGACTGATGTGATGACGAATACACTTGGCTTACATCTGTGAGTCAAATTCAGTGATGTCATCAAGTAGTAATGTAGGCAAGGCCACGTGCCAATGATTTAAATTGTAGGCCTGGGTGAGCCTATAAGAAAATCTCTAAAATTTGAAATTTGAAAAGACTAACTATGCCTTTGGTGTACAGTCAGTGTCTGTGTGAGACTAGCCCACACAGTGGGGTGTGGCAAAAAAGATAGGCCTGCACATGCAAGTCCTCAGTGAACATCTGGTTTGGCCGATTGAGAGGTCCCCAGAGATTTGAATGAGTCCACACTCAAAAGAGAAAGAAAGTGTCAATTTTTTTCAAACTGAAATGGTCATGTAGGCAGCTGTACATTCTTTTAGTCTACTTTACAGTCTTGGCCTGGGCCTTTATTTTGCAAAGTCTGTCATAGTGCTTTGGCAGTACAAATTTGGGTACACATTTGGGTCTTATCTGTTATTTTGTGGATTTGATGGTTAAGTAATGGATAAAGAATGACACATTCGTATTTATAAGAAAATAATGCACAGTTAAGGTGGTAATGAAGCCACAATGCAAAGACATCCACTGTTGGCTCCCATCTCAGTTAAAGGGATTATCTGGAGTGAATGAACCCATAGCCCTGTTGTTTCACCCTGTTGCCCTGTTGTTGCGTTTGTGTGTTTCATGATCTTCCACTTGCTTTACCATGGGTTTCTGTAAAGGCTATATCCTGGTGATGTTTCTGGGTAACCTTGTGTTCCAATGGCTAAGCTATCTTTGGTGACTTTAAGTGATTTCTTCTATGATACAAGAGAGGATTTGGTTAACTAGGATCCCTTTGTTGGGTATTTTAATGGGCTGGAGAATTTTACTCTCTTTGTGGATCCATGGAATGTGTATAGATTTATTCAACAATTACAGAAAAGAAACAGAAATAGAAATAGAAGAAAAGAAAACGTGTGGTTCTGGAAGCCATGACATTCCGCCATTCAACAATGCACTCAGGTGTCATATATTCACCAAATGTACAAATGTTGAGTATGTTTTAAATGCCATCACCGCCCAATGAATGCATCAATTAAAGCCTAAGCCTATTTAACAATTTAAGCCTAATGCCTAAGTTGCCTATATTTGTTTCAACTGGTAAGGTTCAAATATAATATATAACTACTTTTTAACTACTTTTTAAAATTCATCCATTAATTTTGGAAATTCTAATGTAAAGAATGTGGAAGGTATATAGGTGGTACTATATCACAAACAAGTAATATAAGTTGTATTAATGTTGAGTTATCCTAGAACACTGCTCAATAAGCATGTGATCTGTGTGTGTGTGTCTATGTGTGAGTGAGTGAGTGAGTGTGACTATGTGTCCAAGTGTGTGTTAGTGCACATGTGTGTGTGAGAGAGAGACCGCTAAAGATGGAGACAATGTGTAAGTTACTGCTGTGTGTGTATGTGTGTGTGTTGGCATGGTGTATGTGTGCATACGAGTATGAGTGTGTGTGTGTGGGTGAGTGAGTGTAAGTCTGTGTGTTTTTTCAGTGGTCATGGGACTCAGCTTGTTTCTTTGATTAAATCAGATGGTTGCACTATACCAGTTAGAGCAAGTGTATATCATTATAATTTTAATCTTAATAATCAGCATTTGTTTAAGACCATTCAACCAGAGCATTGTGCATTTCTGGCATGTTTTTTGTTTATCTGGTGAGATTTACATTCATCATATAATTATCTTACTTTGATATATATAATAAATTCCTTTATAATTCAAAATCGATCCGACCCTCGGTGCTTGGGCCCTAATTAAAAATACTTGAGTTCATGACCGGCTTTCCAATGACGCTTTCTGAGGTATGATACTGCCCTCTGTTGTTGAATGTATGGTGGTGTTGTGAATTCTACATCTGACCACTAGATGGCAGCGTTGTATAATATTTTGTCATGTCATGCGCCTTCATCTTTATTGGATTATTTATGATCATCGGCATTAATAAGTAGTCGAATATAAGGCTATTTTTCATTTGGGACTTCTAATAGACCACGTCCTTTCGGCCATTTTTATAAACCACAAATAATTCTAAAATAGTTTTGCCTATGTTGTCGGCTGTGTGATTGACTGAGGCTTGACTGAGAGTAAGGTAAACCAGTTAGTTATTTCTTAGCTGTTCTTATTCATATAGAATCTATTGCTGAACAGCCTCAGTCAAGGCTAATTATATAAAAAATCAAGGGGCGCACATCCGAAATGTTTGGCAAAGCTGAATAGACATAGGCTATGTGACCAGTAGGGTAATTAGAACTCGGTTTCCCATGGTTCAATGACAGTCAGTCTGCAGTGATGTAGAGAGGACTTGCTTGCATGACACAACGTAAAGTGTGCGTATGCGTACGAGTTGGGTTGTGTCTGTGTGTATCTGTGTGTGTATGTGTGATCTAGCTCTCATTGGGGCACTGAGCCGCCGCATCCCCCATCGCAGTAGCAGGAGCAGCTGCATCGCCGACACGGGCTGGGCTGCAGCGGCGGATACCCAAGGCGTCATCGATATCCACGGATTATCACTTGACTGCTGGTGAAAAGCGATCTAAAAGGGGTTTACGAACGACAACGTGTGTATGTTTTTATTCATTCGTTACTGTGTGCAGCTAGCGCTATCTTTTGTTTATGAAATTTCCGCAGCGGAGATTCGGGGTAAGAGTAAATATGCGTACAGTACGGGCAGCAGATACAGTCTTGCCTTATGTGATGCCTTATGACAGCTGATTTTAACAGTCTTGTGGGCAAGGTTTCAGATTTTTGTCGTTGATACCCTGAAAACAAATAAGAAAATGTCTAAAATCAAGAATTGTGAGACGGTGAAGGTGGTGGTGCGATGCCGCCCGCGCAATCAAAAGGAGGAGGCGGCTGGTTTTGAGAACATCGTTGACATGAATGTAAAATTGGGACAGGTCGCGCTGCGGAACCCCCGGGCAGGTCCAGGCGAGCTCCTCAAATCCTTCACTTTCGACGCAGTGTACGATGCGAGTTCCAAGCAAAGCGATCTGTACGACGAGACAGTAAGGCCGCTCATAGACTCAGTTCTACAAGGCTTCAATGGCACTATCTTCGCTTATGGACAGACGGGCACTGGAAAGACATACACCATGCAAGGCCAGTGGTTGGATCCAGAGAAGCGCGGTATCATCCCCAACACCTTCGAACACATCTTTACGCACATTTCTCGCTCACAGAACCAACAGTACCTGGTGCGCGCCTCCTACCTGGAGATCTATCAGGAGGAGATCCGGGATCTTCTCGCAAAGGACCACAGTCGCAAACTGGAGCTTAAGGAGAACCCGGATTCGGGAGTCTATATCCGCGATTTGTCTTCATTCGTTACAAAGAATGTCAAAGAGATAGAGCATGTAATGAACGTGGGCAACCAGACACGCTCCATTGGTTTCACAAACATGAATGAACATAGTTCCCGTTCGCACGCCATCTTTCTCATCACAGTGGAGTGTAGTCAGATAGGCCCCGACGGTCAGAACCACATAAGGGTGGGTAGACTGAACTTGGTGGACCTAGCGGGCAGTGAGCGGCAAGCCAAGACCGGCGTCCGGGGAGAGCGACTGAAAGAGGCTACCAAAATCAACCTGTCACTATCGGCGCTGGGTAATGTTATCTCAGCGCTGGTTGATGGACGCAGTTCTCACGTCCCTTACCGCGACTCCAAACTCACACGGTTGCTGCAGGACTCCCTCGGTGGCAATGCCAAAACACTGATGGTGGCCACCCTCGGACCGGCCGCGTACAATTACGAGGAGAGCCTCAGCACGCTACGCTACGCCAACCGTGCTAAAAACATTCGCAACAAGCCGCGCGTCAACGAGGATCCCAAAGATGCGCTTCTTAGGGAGTTCCAGGAAGAAATTGCCCGGCTGAAGGCCCAACTAGACAAGCGAGGGATCCTGACAAAGGAGAGAAAAGAAAGGAGGATGAGGAGAATCACAGAGGATGGGGAGTCTGATGAAGAACTAAAGGATGATGTGGAGGAGGTGGTGGAGGAAGGTGAGGAGAGCACCGTGGAAAAGGAGGCCAGGGCCTACGTGCAACAGCAACAGGAGAGGCTGGAGCAGGAGAAGGCTGCCATCATGGACGACCGCAGCCTGGTGGCTGAGGAGAAGCAGATGCTCCTGGAGGAGAAGGAGAGGATGATGGGAGATCTGAGGAAGGAGCAGGAGGCCGCTGAGCTCCTCACCACCAAAGTCAAGGTGTGTCTGTGTGTGAGAGGGAAAGAAATGAGAGGGGTTGTATATCTCCTGTGTGTGTGTGTGTGTGTGTGTGTGTGTGTGTGTGTGTGTGTGTGTGTGTTGGGGGTGGGGCTATTTGTTGGTCCATGATGTGTTTTGTTTGTCCATGTTTGTGGATTTTATGTAAGGATGCCTAGCGGATATTCTGCACCATGGGTCCGAGTGTCATTTCCTGAAATGGAACATGTGCATTGTTTTGTGTATGTGTGAGTGTGTGTATGTGTGTGTGTATTTCCTGTATTTAAAGCAAGACCATATTTTAATCCCTGTTAGTGGATTAGGGAGACAGTCTGTTAGATTTGTGCAAAGCAGCTCATGCCAAAGATTAGGAGTATAATGCCTCCATATTGAGCAGTGCTGACCACTCCATGCACATTTGACTATCAGCATTCTGATCATGGATGCACACACACAGACACACACACAGACACACACAAATGAACGAGGTCACAGCTTCACTGACTTTGCCCTGATTTTGCAGAACTGGTATTAAATCAATATGCTCTACTGAGCGAGCATTCCTCTTTTGCCACCCCCCACCCCCCAGTGCACACACACACACACACACACACACACACTTAGATTGATCGACAGAGGCAGAAAAGGCATTCCAATATGTAGTGAAAATATAATATACACACACACACACACACACACAGATATATATATACACACACACATAGAGAGAGAGAGAGAAAGTTAATTTCTAGGTTAGACTGAGTTGAGAATTTAAGTGCACTTGAAATAAGTGTGCTCTCTCTGACACACATGCACACATAAAGCTTGAAAGAAAGAGAGAGAGACAGAGAAAGTCTCTAATTATACTTCTTACTATGCATATTGACTGTTTTCAAGATGCAAAAATATTCTTTAAATAATGCAAAGTATAGGACCTTCCTCCAAGGCCTTTATTCTGCCTTCTCTTCTCTGGGCAAGATGAACAACCACAGACAATATGTCTGTGTGGTTATTCTTTTGGAATGTATGTGTCTGACAGTTAAATGCATTAGGATGGGTTTGGTTTGGTCGATCTAAACATTTACTAAACGGCTCAATGAGGCAGTCAGCCAGTGAGATCTTAATGGTGGCACTCTTCATTTTTGTGTTTGTGCCAGCAGCCAATGAAAGGGAGGTCGCCAAGCAAAATCTGCTCATATTAGTTAATGCATTTTGGATTGTGGACATTGACTGAGCACATCTGGTTTTCATTTCAAGTGTTTGTATATGTGTGTATTGCTTTTTTAATATTTTATTTGACTCACAATTGAGGAATTAGCTCTAGTGGTGAAATGTGGTGTGTGAAAAAAAACATTACATTTATGTCTTAGGGTCGTGTGTGTGTGTGTGTATAATGTGTGTGAAGATGCCATTAGAACTCACGTCAGTGACTCTCGTGTCATATGTCGGATTTCTTTAGCAATGAAATAACACGTACACTCACATGCATATTCACAGTCGCCTATGATTTAAGGTCTAAAATGAAGCCTTTCATGTGTGTTAGTTCACTTGGGTTAGTGTCTGCTTAGATGTGTTGCGTATACATGTGTGTATGATGATGAGTCTGTCTGCTTGTTTCTCCTGGTGAAGAAAACAAAGTTTATTCTTAGAGTTCTTTTTCTGGGTCAGAATCTTCCAATGTTCCAATTCTTTGCAACTCTTACCCCCAAACCCACCCCACCCCTCCCCCCTTGGTGCCCAGCATTAGATGTCTCAGACTGTGGCAGGGGAGGGGGGGGGTTAAGGAGGCCTAGCACTAGCTTGAGGCAAACAGGAGGTTTTTGTTGTGGGGTCTTGCCACGATTTTTAAAAATAACTGCCCACCCCACCATATCCCGTCAGGGGATGACTCATCAGTTCCTGCCCAGCCAAGGGCTTCACACTTCCACACATTGACATCAACAATGGCTCTCTCCCGCACAGGAAGAGCATCACCTCATTGTTAGCCGCACCAACCACTTAGTGATTGGTTTACATTAGGTCCTATGAGGGCAAAATCTAATATCAGTGTAGTAGGCATCAGCAGGGTTGAAGTGTTGTGGCTTTTTTGTTAGGAAAATAACAGCTTTCAGTTGTGTTGTGTCAGCTGGACAAAGGCATGTATGTGGAACACATGCAAACGCATAGGCATACAGGAAGACAGCACATACACACACGCACACGCAGGAAGGAAAAGAGAGAGGAAAGAGAGCAGTCAACAAAAGGAGGATTTGGTGTGTGTGCGAGTGTGTGTGTGTGTGCGTGTGGATGTGAGCACACACAATCCTCTGTTCTGTTCTCAGCATCTTTGTTTCAGTCAGTCATCACAGACCCTGTAGCATCGCGGGTTTAAATATTGATGAGTCAGCACCAAGCATGTCTTTGTGTGTGTGTGTGTGTGTGTGTGTGTGTGTGTGTGTCCAGGGGGGTAAACCCACCAGTAGAAATCGACCTATCAACTTCTCCCCTCCCTGCATGCATAATTAAACACAGCCATCTTCCTGTTACTATGGCAATGTAAGATGTTCTAGTTTGTGTCCGTGTGTGTGTATGATGGGAGGGGTACAATCATAGCGTTTTAGTATTATATTGTATATTTACCCTGTGTGTGACCTGTGTAGATGGCATGTGTGTTTGTATAAACACTAATCTCATTAATCTCTCTATTTTGAGAGAAGATGTATCATGTTTCTCTCCTCAGCCATGACCCTCTCTCCCTCTCTCTCTCTTTATCTCCTTCTCTCCCTCCCTCTCTCTCTCTCTCTCCCTCTCTCTCTCCCTCTCTCTCTCCCTTCCTCTCTCTTTCTCTCTCTCTCCCCCTCTCTCTCTCTCCATCTCCTTCTCTCTCTCCCTCTCTCTCCCTCTCTCTCTCTCCCTCTCTCTCTCTCTCTCTCTCTCCCTCTCTCTCTCTCCATCTCCTTCTCTCTCTCCCTCTCTCCCTCACTCCCTCTCTCTCTCTCCTTCTCTCTCTCCCTCACTCCCTCTCTCTCTCTCCCTCTCTCTCTCTCTCTCCCTCTCTCTCTCCCTCACTCTCTCTCTCTCTCTCTCTTCCTCATGTCTAATGCCCCTGAGGACCTGTTCTATTGCTGTCTCTGGCTCAGTGGCAGTGTGTGCAGTGGAGATTTACCGGCCTATACAGTGCTGACTCACCCCCCCACATCCACACACACACACAGACATACACGTCACCCCCGCCCCATCATTATCTATGCTCATCACCATGGTGATGGACGTCAGTGAGATTCCCATCAGGGGGTGGAGCTGATGAGAAATGGTTATAGGACCCCTCAAGGGGGTTCTGTGTGTGTGTGTGTGTGAGAGAGAGAGTGTGTGTGTGTTTGCATTGTACATACAAGCAAGAGTGGTTGTATTCTGTATCAAATTCAAATTCTTGATATGTGAAGACAGTATCATCAAAGCATCACAAAAAGGAAAAACTATACACCATGAACAAATGGAAAGGAGTCAACAGACATTCTACACTTCTAAGAGTGTAAATCTGCAGGCAGATTAATTCTGAGGAGTTTGTGTGTGTGTGTGTGTGCAGGTGTGTGTGTGCGTGCATTTGTGTGTCTTCTCTTCTCTTCACTGTTCTTCTCTTCTTTTCTCTTCTCTCCTCTCCTCCTCTCCTCTTCTCTTGTCTTCTCTTCTCACCTGTCCATTCCACTTCTCTCCTCTCCTCTTCTCTCCTCTCCTCTCCTCTCCTGTATAACCTCCTGGCCTCTCATTCTTGGCCTCCTCCATTCCCGCCCTAATCTGTTCTCCCAGCAGAGAAAGCAGAGCAAGAGGGATTTTATATATAGTGCCTCTGTGAAATATACATGGATGTCCTAGAAACAGCATGTCCATTCCCTTGGTTTCAATTGGATGCTTTTAGATCTCCCCTGATTGGCTGGGCGGGGTAATGAGACTCAACTTCATTGGCATTTGAATGTGGTTGGCACATAATTCAACCTTCCCTCTAGCCACCTGCAAATACACCCCAGAACCGAATGCTGTGGGCTGAACTGTCCCTCTTATCATAGTGGGAACTTGGGGGGGCACTCTGGTCTTGGGGTCCTGGGGTTTCATGTGGGCTGTCTGTGGATCTGCCTGTTAAAGCCTGCCTCTGACTCTGGCTCCAGGGGCCCTAGCCGGTGGGATAAAAGAGCTTTGTGTGCAGATTAGAGCCCAGAACGGCAGACTGCACACAAAGGGTGCATTATGTCCCACAGACAGAGGTTCAACTCCACATCACTACAGAGAGAGAGAGAGAGAGATAGAGATGGAGTGAGACAGAGAGAGAGCGAGAAAGAGAGAGAGTAAGGCAGGGGGATGGAGGGAGACATACTAGAGGCCCCTGTTTTCCCCAGTACTATATGGCCCATATTCTGAGAGATGGTCCATAATGCTGAGTACTGCGACTGCACCGCAGAGCCATTGTGTTTGTCCCCAGAGGGAACTGACAGTCCTTCTTAATGCAACACTAACTGGATAAACGCTCCACACAGTGGTAAAGGACAACAGTGGTGTTTGTGTGGCAACAGTGGGCATGCTGCCAGAGCTGTTACAGTCTGATGGATGGGTCGAAGTGATGGCTGCGTCTGTTCATTTGGATCCCAAATGGTGCTTGTCCCTGGTATCCCACCCAAGCCAGAATGGTGTGTGTGTGCACATGCACTATATGCGTATGAGGATGACCCACCTCTATAGGTCACATACACAGAACATTCTCTGGCCTGGGGTTGTATGCTGTGGATACAGGCAGACTTCAATTATTTTGGTTTGACTGAGTGTGTGTGTGTCTGTGTGTCTCTATGTGTGTTCAATATCAGTCTTATGCTTATAGTCCAGTGATATTGTTTCTCAGTGGAGGTCTGTAGGAATCATATATAGAACAAAAACAGAAGATTGGAAGGCTAATATGCATTCTTCAGTGTTTGAGTGAGTATGTGTGGGCGTGTGTGTGTGTGTGCGTGTGTGTGTGTGTGGGCGTGTGTATGTGTGTGTGTGTGTGTGGGTGTGTGTGTGTGTGTGTGTGTCTGCTGTAGAGATGAGATGAATATGACTGTAATGAAGGGTGGCTCCTTTCTGAAAGAACAAAAGAACAACAGAAGCATTTGCAGAAAACAAGCAAGTTATTCATTAGAGTCATTTCATTCAGCATTTCCCCTCCACAGACAACTGTGTGTGCGTCTGTCTGTGTGTGTGTGTGTGTGTGTCCTTGTGCTTGCTGCTGCTGCTCTCACTGCTGTTCATTTTGAGTCAGATCTCAGAGGTTTAGGGGGTTTCTGGAAAAAAAGAGTGAAGCGTAAACAGGAAGTCTTCCCTGACCCAGGGCAAATCCAGAAAGAGGATTTTCATCAGATTTGAGGCTTAAATAGTTATTTAATCACTACAAACTGCAAATCTAGAGCAGGTGTGTGATAAAGGGGGAATTATTTTGAATGAATATAATTAACTTATTTCTATTAATAACATATTTCTGAAAGACACAGCCGTATGTTGATGTGAAATCATGACATCAAACTGTAACTAATCAGCAGACTGACTGGAGCAGTTGTAGATAATTCCTCCATGAGACATGTTATGTAATCAAATTTAGTAGACCTCCTAATCTTAGTCTACATATATTGTATAGCAAGTAACAAGCACAGCGTACAGAAACACACACAGTGTGTGTGACAGAAAGAGAGAGAGATTGTTGTTTATGTTTTTTGTTCTGTAAATTGGGAAGCAAGGGCAATGTATTTTAGAATCTCCAGATGTACTTAGCAACAAAGGCATTATTCCACAGTCCTCATTTCCTGTTAATCCTTGTTTAGCTTATTAGCACAGCCTCCTTGTGTACTGCTAATGATGACCATTATGTGTGCCCTATCATTCTTTGTTTAATGTAGCCTATTAGCAGAGGTGTAGTGGAGATTTGTTTCGTGGGTAAACACAGTATAATGTTATTTAAATGAATGGCTAATATCAATAAGTGAGAAATAGCTTCTGTTTGTAGAAGTGGGGGACTATGTAACCCTGTCTAGTGTGGTGTAGTGTGTGCCCTATTTGTGTGTTCCCTAATTGTGTATCGCTAACGCTGACCAGTGGTGTAGTCTAGTATGCTATAGTGGGTATACTGTCTGTGATGGGGCACCTGAGGCACTGACACAGCTACTGCTATTACAGTGTTGTCAGTATTGCAGCCTGTGCTTTACTGGATATATACGCAAACCCAAGAACTTTTTAAGTGGTTTTAAGGCATATACCTGCATATTACGTAGACTACAGCCATACTACGCTAAACCTATCACTCTTTGTTTAATGTATTAGTGTGGTCTCTGATGCTAATACTAACACTAACCCTTATGTGTTGTTGCCAGGCACTGGAGAGCAAGCTCCTGGTTGGAGGAAAGAACATCATGGATCACACCAATGAGCAGCAGAAGATGCTTGAGCTCAAGAGGCAGGAGATTGCTGAACAGGTGACACAGACAGACACACACACGCACACACACACACACTCGCACACACATATATACGGGTTTATTTGATGGTTTAAATCGAGTTAGCAACCTTTTTGACATGACAAAAAGAAATGGTCTAATGCTCACTACAGGCTGACTTGCATAATGCGAAGCACAATCACCCATTTCGGGTTTGTGCAAATACCTGTAGGCCTAACTAACAGCATTCTCAATGCACTTTAGTTGTGCCAGAAAACTTGAACTGAAAGGAAACATTATACTTTAAATTTCTAGCTAATTCCTCTGCCTAAGGACGACAGAGGTTGGACAATTATTAGGATATCTTTGAATGCTCGAACTGTCATGGCAACTGCTGCACAACCTGATGAACGATCTTTGTAGCAACTGCTGCACTGGGATTCGTCTCTTAGAAAAAGCCAGTAGGATGCATTGCCATCTGTAACACTACAGAAGATGTACCCTATACACCCTATAATTTAGGCTGCCTTAACAGCAAATGGACTAAAACAAAGGCTGCGGACCATCACGTCAGTGAGAATCACTGCGTGTCAATTGTGACATGGACGCCAGGAGTTGCCGACCCCTGCCATAGTAGATAAAGCACTGCATAATAATGGTGATCGCACAGAACAATGATAGTTTGGGCACAGTTTGGACATGTTTGCTTGAAGGTGAACTCACTTTTGTTGCCAGCTGTTTAGACATTAATGGCTGTATGTTGACTTATTTTCAGAGGACAATAAATCTATACTGCTATACAAGCTGTACAATGACTTCTTTAAGGTGTATCAAAGGTTAATTTCCATAGTGTTGTCCCATGAGAATATATGACAGAATATTTGCTAAAATGTGAGGGGTGTACTCACTTTTGTAAGATACTTTATCTCTTTGTTAGACATAGGGTATGTACATATTGATGTGTGTGTGTGTGTGTTTATTTATTTGTGTGTGTGTGTGTGTGTGTGTAGACCCGCAGGGAGAGGGAGATGCAGCAGCAGATGCTGGCTCAGGATGAGGAGACCGTGGAACTCAGAGAGACCTACTCTTCACTGCAGCAGGAGGTGGAGCTCAAGACCAAGAAGCTCAAGAAGGTGACACACATACACACACACACACACACACACGTACACACACACACGCACACATCACACACACACACACACACACACACACGCACACTCACACACACACACACACACATTTGTATGTCTACCCTTTGTGTGTGTATCCCTGTGATGTTGGTCTCCTAATGTCGCTGTTCCTCTTTGCCCCAACACCCCACCCCACCCCATCCCACCCAACTCCTGGACCCTTCCCTTTCAACCTCCCTTATGACCTTTGGGCTGTTTTGTGACCCCCATCTCCTCTGTGGACCTGCATTCCTTGTTTATCAGTACAAAAAGGTTTGTTAGTCTCTCCGTCCCCCCACTCTGTGTGCCGCCCAATCCCCTCCAAGCCTCTCCCTACCCTCCATCGCTAACGGAGGCTAACGAATGCTAATGAATGCTAACATGCTAACACACACTGGAAATAACAGTGCTGCTGCCTTGTTGTAAGCTGCTATCCTATGCCTGAACTCATGGAGCAGAAACTTTAGGAGTATTTAGATCCAGCCCAGAGATGGTTTGGTCTGTCATCCCCCCATCACCTTTCTAACACTCCCCTGGACTTTAGACTAACTTGCCCGCACACCCTTATACATTTGGTATGTTTGGAAACCTTGGACTACAAACCCTTTTCCTCTTGGTCCCGCAAGCGATGATATGCTCTGATTAGGCCCAGCTACCTCAGACTACCTTGCCTCGCCAACCGCGACTACATTTCCCATCAGCCACTACCTTCTCGCAAGCCAGCTACCTCTCCCTTCTTGTCATCTCTTCTTTCTTGTCTTGTTGTCTTGTCTCTCTTCTTTCTTCTGTGTCTGAATGCTGGTGCTTGACTAGTGAGAGTGGGTGTGATTTTGTGGTGGTTATTAGTGCTTCTCTGCATCTCTTGAATGTGTGTGTGTGTGTGTTTGTGTGTGTGTGTGGAGAGAGAGAGAGAGAGAGAGAGGGAGAGGGAGAACAAGAGAGAGAGGAAGTGTGAAAAAAGAAATGAGGTAGTTTGACAAGTACAGAGACATTCACTAGAGAATAACTGTTGACTGACTCTGGGATAAAGTAAGAGAGTGTATATTCTATATATCGGCGTGTGTGTGTGTAAGAGGGAGAGGTGAGTGTGAATGTGTGTGTGTGTTGTTTGTTGTTATTTAGTTTTTTTTATTGTTTTGGTGTGTGTGTGTGGGGGGGATTAACATGTGTGTACTTCCTATCTAATACTGACTTAGCTCTGCCTTTACTGCCAGAAAGCAAAGCCTGTGTAAAGGACTGTGATTTTGTCTGTTAATTAGAGGCTAGATGAAATGACGAATGGTGTGCCTTTGTGAATAATAGACATGATTCATACAAGGATATAATGAATGAACGGATGAATGAATAAATGAAAGAGTGGGTTATGACGGAGGAGTAGTGAGCCCATTGCTAGTCCTGAAGCAGGGAGTCATCTCTGCCAAGCGAAAGACATAAAGCTATTATGTGGTTGCTCAGGAGACTGTCTGTGATTGGCCAAGCCTGATGCTGGGCACCAGTGGCATTTCGATGTTGTTGCCAGGGGTAACGAACTGGCAGACTGTCCCACAGCAGCAGTGCTACCAAAACCCACTTTCTAACCTACCCCCCACAAACACATACACACACACACACACTCACACTTACAAACACACATACACACACGCACACATACACACAGAAAATAATCCTCCTCCTCTCCTTTTCCACCTCTCTCTCTCTTTCATCGACTTGGACTTGCCCTTTATCTCTGCTATCTCTCTTTCTTTTCTCCTCTCTCTCTCTCTCTCTTCCCCTCTCTGCCTCTGTGTGTGTGTGTGTGTGTGTGTGTGTGTACGTGTAGTTGTATGCAAAGCTGCAGGCAGTGAAGGCTGAAATCCAGGATGTGAATGATGAACATGTGAGAACCAGGCAGGAGCTTGAGCAGACTCAGAATGAGCTTACCAGAGAGCTGAAATTTAAGTGAGTGAATACACACACATACACACACACACACACACACACATACATGGACACACATACATGGACACACACACACAGAGACACACAGAATAGAGTTTGAAGTAACCACTCATGTCCACTGTACTGCTCTCATTCACTTGCACTTTCAAGCACAATTTAGCACAGAGACTCTGCACTTACACAAAGCTACTCTATACCTATACATAAACCTATACCTATACTATATCTATACATAAGCTAGGTATACACAACACTATGCACATACTGATACACAACTTCACATTATTCAACAACACATCCACTAAGCCAGACAAATGGCATGTGCATTGACCAATTATATGTACTCATAGTGACACCTCCTCAAAGATTAAAAATACATCACCATACACAGATGCAAATACAGTATGCATGTATAACATTTATCAATATCTGTTTGCTTTTTTGCTGCATTTTCCCATGATGTTGTGTTGTGCTGTGTGCTTGAATGAGCAGATACCTGATCATTGAGAACTTTATCCCACCTGAGGAGAAGAACAAGATCATGAACCGCCTGGTGTTTGACACTGAGGAGGACCAGTGGAAGTTCCAGCCCCTCGTGCCCTCAGAAAAGTGAGTGTGACCTGCCTGCAGCCCCTGTGGCCTCTCATTGACCTTTTGGGTGACCTGGTAACCTTAATCTCCCTGAGGAAATAAATACCCAGCTAATACAGCTAGATCTGAGATTTGACATTCCAGGTTATAACAGCATTTGCATAATAGCCTCATCCACACAAGTACATTTTTAACCATAAATAAATCCAAAAGGCAGGAGTTTTTTGAGACCTTTAAGTGCTTAGTGGAAGCTCTTTCCATCCACCCACTGAACAGGGAACACTGCTATTCAGGCAGAAGATCTCCCAATAATGTTAGCGCCCACGCTAATTACAGAGATTTACATGAATACTGCCAACCAGACAAGCTTTATTTTATGCACACAATTACTTTGCTTTGTCCCCTCTGGGTCACTGTGGTTTCTTGCACAGCTATTACATAATACATAGATACGGAAGAGGTGGGACGTGTCCTATAATGCAGTTGTGAGTGTTTTAAAAGCTGTGGACATGAAAAGCAAAGAGACTCAGACTTTTGTCATTTAGATATTAAAATTGCTCTCACTATCAACATTTCGAAGGCATCCCTAAGTTCATCTATGAAAAGTATAAGCCTTACTCAATGCATATTACTTTTATTTCACCAATGATACTATATTCTATATACTCCTTCATTATGAGTCTTGAGGCATCTTTTATTTAAAACTAATAAAGGTATATGCTGTAGGAAATTCATCTTGTGCTCTGTATTTTCTAGTGATTTATCATCATAATTTGTTCAACGTTTTCAGGATTCTGTTACTACATTACGTAATATATTACATGTTGTTTGTACCCTTTGCCATTGATAAGGAGTTGAGTGTATTGGTCATGTATAATGCTATGTGTTGAGCAATTGTGTTGGATGTGCTTATTTATTTCCACAAATAATTGCCTATTTGTTTGTGGGTGTGAAAACATTAGGCTTTTGGCAGAGCAAGTCAAGAATTGATCCCAAAGCTCTCCTCAGTCTGTGACAAGACTGTAAGAAAACTCCAGTCAGGGCCTGCTGCCCCATGAATATGCACACCTTTGTGGAGTGGGGATTGTTCCTATTTTTGGGTTTGCCCTGTATGTGGTAATGACTGTACATGTATAGGCTAATTATTGTGCGTGTGTGTGTGTCTCAGGGGGGTGGGTGTATGTATGTATAGGGTAGGGTGGAGTGATGTGAAGGTGAAGGTCAAAGTAACATTCTGTACTCAGCAGGGAGAATAAATGGGGGGGGGGGGCAGTGTGTTTGTGTGTGTGTGTGCCTCGCTGCACATGTTCATGTATGTGTGAGTGTGTATTCATGCATGTCTCTGTTTGAGTCTGGTAGGTTCCATCTGGACATTGGACAGAGGAAGAAACTGACAAATAGGCTACTGTTGTGTTTGTGTGTGTGTGTGTGTGTGTGTGTGTGTGTATGTGTGTGTGCATGTTTGATGTGATGTGGTGTGAAACATAAACAAGGGTTTTACTGAAAAGATAGGCGATTGTCTCATTCCAAACACAGACACACACACACACACACTCACAATTACAAAGACTGCTTTTTACTGCAACCATAACAAGTGGTGAGATCTTTCTGTTTTCAGAGAAGCATGTCCAGTGAGAAGTAAGGACAAATAATTGTGTAACAAGGAAACACAACAATCCCTCTCCCACAAGCACACACACACAAACACACACACACAAAAAAAATGGTGCAGCTCATCTATTGTTTTAAACAAGGGAATGCCAGCGTTCATGGTTACGTCACTCTCAATCATGCCCTGTCTTTTCCTTCCCTTCTTTTTTTCCCTCTCTCTCTCCGTCTCCATCTTTCCCACTCGCAGCAAACACACTCAGATGAAGAGGAGGCCGGCCTCCGCAGTGGGCTACAAACGACCAATCAGCCACTATGCCAGGGTTGCCATAGCAATGGGAGCCCATTCCAGATATAGGGTAGGTCTGGCAGCATGAAGAAAGAGAGAGATGGAGAGGGGGAAGGGGGGACAGAGAAAGTGTGAGAGAGAGAGGGAGACAAAAGAAAAAGTAGGTTTCAGCGCTCCCGTAAAATCTTTGGGGACAAGAATTTGCTCATGCATTCCTACATGGTGTCACCGCCCTGCAGTACGACAGTTACATAACTCCAGTATTGCATAACTCCATTATTTATGCATCAGGGCAGTTGATTTTCTGTCTTGCATATCTCATTTGTTTTGTGTGTCCTCAATTTGTCTCCATAGGCAGAGAATATCATGATCCTGGAGCTGGATATGACCCCGCCCACCATGTTCCAGCTGGAGTTTCCCAAGGCGGGGACAGAAGGCGAACCAAACCGAGAGTTGCACCTGGACAATGCCACCTACAGGGAGAGGTCCACTGCCTCAAGAATCAGGAAGTCCCGTTCGTGGTCAGTGTGTGTGTGTTTGTTAGTGTGTGAGAGAGTGAAAGAGGAGAGTGAGAGAGAAAACCTGTTTATGAATGTTTATATCTGTATGTCCATAATATGAAGCACCACTCCACATACAGTATTAGCCTATTAGCCCCTTTCACACTGCCACTCCCCCCGGAGGCCCTTCATCCATAGTGCCCCCCACTTAAAGCCCTATTGCCGGGGCTCAGATGTGGCATTAATATCCTACTGACGCAGGCCTGAAGCCCCAAAGCAGAATTCCCTTCTGTGGTCCAGTGCAGATTAAGAAGAACAGGTTAGAAAATAACTTAAAACGGTTCAGAGCAGTGACCACTATGGAGAAAATAGTAACATCCCACAATGGTACAAATCTATTATAAACAATGAAAGCATGTGCCACTAAAAGGTTTCTTCATTCATTAACATTTGTCTCACTGCTACAATAACTTTCTGTTATCATGCTGAGTCACTGTCTTGTTCAGTATATGAGGTTAAACAGGGTTTGAAAAGGAGAAGACTAACTTAATAAGAAGTGAGAGGAATCATCCCACAGAAATCTGATGAAAGTAGGAAGCCACTGATTGGATTAGATTAGGATTAATTTTAAAGGTGTGCAAAGCAGCAGGAGAGCTGGGATTAGCCAAGTAAAGGTTAGCGTCAACTCACGCTAACACTAGTCATCAGTCTTCCTAATCCCTGGCTAGCCTCTGTTTACTGGACGTAGCACTGTTAGCAGATGAGCTTTTCTTAGTATCGACAGCAGGTGGTAGACTAATTGCATTGTGCAGGACTGGTATTACTCTCTGTGGGCTATCTCATTGACTTTCCCCATGGAAAACCTCCTTAGTGCAGAAGAAAATTAAACCACTCCTTATGTTTTCTAAAATAAACAATCCTAGACTTTTTGCACAAAAAATCTACTGTCAGCTAATAAAATTCTTCAGAGATAAAAAAAACTTTAGTGATGATAAGAAGTCTTGGACAGGGTTGCCAATAGCAAATTGTTAGAGGATATCACATGAAACATTTCCTGGTTTTCCAGTAGACCTACACTCTTTACAGGTTCTTGAGAACCAATATTGAAGGTGAGGGTTGTACCATAAGAGTATATCCCAGAAGTCCACAAAGCATCTTTCCAAGATCCACAGGGAATATCTGGTACATTGGTACTGTATATTCCTCTTGGTAGAAGTTGGAAGTCTTGGAAGAATGTTCTGACGGTTATCAAAAACAAACAAACAAAAAATAATTGATGGCGATGTCGTTCTAGTGACAAACAGCTACAAAGCTATGTTATTGGGGCAGGAGATAGACAAAATAGACCAGTGTTAGGGTCAGTGTTAAGCTCAAAATGTCTGTATAAACACTATGCAACATGGACTAGAGCCTGTTAAGATAGCAGTGCGCTGGTTTAACATAGCAATTATAAAGAAGCGGTTTAACTGGATGTATCTACACATAGTCAACTTTTATGGCTACAGGAAGAAAATGGAGTTATATGACTGCTGACTACAGAATGGCCTTCTAAGGCATGCACCGGATTTGTGTAGATGTGTCTCAGGGTTATAATGCAGTTCTACATCCTGATGTCTGGTCTGGTGTTTTCAGGTGCCAGACGCCTCAAACGCTGTCCTCCTCTGGCTCCACTCTCTCACTGGCATCCTCAGGGTCCTACAGTCTGCCCCATCCTCACGGCTCAACGGCAACCAAAGTCCACCAATGAGAAGAGAGGAACATTGCTTGCTTTCACTACATAGAGGAGTGATGAACAGTTTACAACCTCTTAGGAAACACTGAGTTACTTAATGCTTTGTCATGGTTTCAGGCATCCATTGGCATCAGTCAGTTTCTATTTCCATCTCATCTCTTTCTTTCTTTCTCTCTCTATATATCTATCTATCTCTTTTTCATTCTTTTGTTGGAAGCCTTTGTGATTCTACTCTTGTAACACAAACACAAACAGCCACTTTCGACATTTGTACGTTGCCTCATTTTTTAAGCAATGGTGTCTTTTCTCCTGGCAAATGAATATTGTTTATCAGAAAAGGGATGCAAGTCCCCTACACAGATGCACCAACACCAGAGATATCCAGGTCCAGTCACAGCCACAGCCAAGTTGGGGGGGGGGGAGGGGCAAAAATGAGGAATCAACCAAAGCCTACCATGAGAGGAGCTGGTGTTGCCATTTTTATTGTAACAAGCAAGTGAACTGCTTCCCCAACATACGGTACGTGGATTAAACGTGGTGGCAGTTTTTTGACACACATGACACTGGACTCTAGTCACTGAACTCTGACTTTTCCGTGACCTCCATCTCAGTGTTAATCTCTGAATTGTACAGAGAGGACCAAAAGAAGAGGGATTTTGGATTGTGGATGTCAACAGCTTCCCAATCTCTCGTCTCCTCTTTCTCTCTCTCTCTCTCTGTCTGAATGTCTGTCTCTGTCCAGCTCTCTCTCTGTCCCTCTCTCTCTTTCTTTCTTTCTATCTGCATGTCTTCTGTGTCTTTGTGAATCTGGTCTGAACTGTTTTTTGTGAGTAGGTGGTTTGCTGTAAGCCTAACAGCAGACAGTGGGTATTTTAATGAAGACTGGGGCTCAATACCTTTAATAACTGCTTAATCATGGTGACAACTACTGACTGGAAGTGGCTTTGGTAGATGGCAATATCACTGTAATGTGCAGTGCAGTTGAACTAACACCTACACACACATAAACAAATACACACTTGTAAGGTAGCAGCCATACCTGTTCTTTGTGCTGAATGCCCCTATTCTGTAATTAATGTACATAATGGAAATGTTTTCTTGTCTTTTTTGTTATGATATCATATTGACATTGTATATTCAGATATGTGTTCAAATAAGATTAGCAACATAAAGAGTTGCAGTTGAACACAGGGCTCTCTGTCACTCGTCTGATTGAGGTAGCAGGTTAGCTTTCCCGATGGTGCTGTGGAATTTATCATTTAATTTTGGTACAGGAATACAGGTTTTCTTTCCTTGGGAGGGTACCAGTGATCTCATTACGCTTCTCCAGAATGCAGTGTGCAGTGGACCTGAGGAGCGAAGCTGCAGTCATTAACTAAAGCCAAAATGGCACATTAAACTGAAACTGTGCACGAGAACATGCCGTTGTATCACACCTTTTGAAAATTGCAGGGCACCACTGTTCTGTAGCCCTGCTCACTGAGACTGCGGGCGACAGTAAGACGAGCTTGTGCCCTTCATCTCTCTCTCTCTCAAACACACACACACACACAGAGACATACCACAGGTGAGAACAACAGCACGGTATAGGATTTCTGAAGTCACAAGAAGGGGTTGTGAGAGAGCCAAATCTGTCTGCAGGGGACTAGCCATTGCTGTATTATTAATTCACATGTCCAGGTTTTGGATTTCCGTTAATCAGCCTACCCCACCCCACCCCCTCAGAGGTCACACAAGAGACGAGCGGCGTCAGCACCTTTTAACCTCTGCATGGGGTCGTTTCCTTTTCATGTACAACTCCTCTGAGGCAGACGCAGAGAGCTATCATGTCTCCATATGGGCACTTTGAAGGAGATACCTTTTCACTGGTTGGCTAGTCCTGGGTGCCCTGGAGGGTCAGACACACAGTCCTAATCCTGCCTCTCCAGTATCAATTGATATGGCTCTGTGTGAACTTTTTAATTCATCCTTGGTGCTTAGCTGCCTGTGTAGTATTTACATTTAGTCAGGAAGACCTTTATGATTCAAGTTAGTTTACTGTGGGAGTGTAATCCACAAAATGAAAGAACTAAAATCAGACCAAATGTACAACAGAAGTGAATATAATTTTGAAAACATCATAAAGGCAGAAAGAACAACATATATTCATTACATGCATTGTTATAACGATGATGTAATTACCTCTTATAAGCATAGGTTTATGTAAAGAGAGAACTTAAAAAATCAGAAAGTGGAAAAATGGATCCAGTTGGAACACTCAGCCATTGCAATTACTGGGAAATGGAATATCATCAGATCAAGAATTGATCTGGTATGGTGGTTGAACTGGAAGCTGAGAAGCTTGAAACTGAAACCCAAGCATAATGGCCATTCCATTGCTATGATCTAGTCTGTTATGCATTAAGTACACAGTACACAAGAGTCTTTCGTGACTATGTGGCTTTTAGATGTGTGAGGCACTTATAGACTAATTCCATTTTGCCCATGTATCATGATCGGATTGATGGTGATGATGATGGGTCTGAGATAATGCTAATGCTGGTGGTCATTCTACAGATGGACGCCCACATTTGCACCAAAATGGTGAAGCTAGTCAGAGCAGCTGAAAACGTTCCATCTCACAACATTGTGACATCACAATGTGCTGTCTCTATGGCAATCACCTTTTGGCTCATATGGCCAAAGGCCAGGTACTCTCTGTGCAGCACTGCTGTGCCCTGAGAGGTTATTCTGAGAGGTTTTCTGAACCAAGGAAAAGCTTGACTGTCATCATGTGTTCAATCATCAGCCCTTATGTATGTGGGGGTGGGGGTTGGCGTTAGGTGAGGGAGAACCTAAGTGGTGCTGTTGGAATTTCAAGTGAATCAGGAAGTGAAGCGGACACAGCGAAGATAAAACCATCTGGGTTGCAACCCCTGTTTCCATGACAACTTTTTATCCTTTTCAAGCAAAAGCATTTTATTTTACTTTTATTTAGAATTGTCCAATCTTACTGGATCTACAGTCTTTTTAAAAAATTGAAGGAAAGAAGCATCATATTTCAAAATAATGATAAACAAGACTAAGCTATGTGTGTGTGTGTGTGTGTGTGTGTGTGTGTGCATCTCAGCTGCCTTTCCCCATTTGTTCATTCAGGTCCCCTGAAGTGCCATTTGGTCCATCTCCACTTTGTGTCATCTGTTTCTCTGTGTGGCAGACAGCTGGTGTCATATGTTGGCAGAAGCAACCAAATGATATGGTATCACTGAAGCCGCATGGGCCAATGACACCTTCTGACTAGGATTAGGATGCCTTAATGCCTTCAAAGGACACATGCAGCACAGTCCAAGAACAAGCCGTCAACACCAAATGTGCCCCTTTAATGAGTGAAGCTATGGATAAATGTTGCCAGTTCCTACACATAAGCCTAACTGGCATGTGTCAAATATTTTTTTCACAACAGCCACTGTTTATGAGCATGTGTGGGTGGCCTCTTTTAATGCAGTGCCATACAGCTGAGAGAACGGCTTTGACCAGTTAGGAATCGAGTTAGTACCGTATGATCTCATGGAATTAAAAAAAAGGCTTAGTCATTAACCTGTATGAATTATGTGGGCTAGAAAGCAATGGTAGACCAGTGACATTTGAAGATGCATGTGCAACCTACTGGGGAAATTAGCCAGTGTAGTGGTTTGCTTTCCGAAATATTAGATCAAATTCAGACAATTCTTTTCCCTCTGGATAAGGTTGACAACAGAATCCTATCATACAAACTGTAAATGGTGTCAACAACTTGAATTAACATGAATGAATCTATTAGTCCACAGATAGTATACACTTATCAAGGCATTTGCAATTTCAACAGTGGGCTACTTATGGTAATTGAAAGAGTAGTCATTAGGTGCAAGAACACACATTTTAATGCAAATTCTATGGACGACACTGCCCTCAAGTGGTTAGAGTAAGCTATAACAATGAATCTTTTTTCTTAGGATGTGACTGGGCATATTTTATTTCATTGCTGTATCATATAGGCTAATAATTATCGCCATGAAAACATCCTGGCTTTTAGTGTTATATATTCATAAAGAATTCTCTTACATTGGAGATTATTTTAAAAATCAGGGAAGGTAGGCAAGGAATGGGTTGGGTAATACTGACTTTCTGCAATCCCCGTCGACCTAAGTAAGTAGTTCCTACCTGATTCCCACTGTGCCGTAACCTCTTGCTGCCTGTGAGGTGCAGAGATCTTATTAGTCTTTTTACAGTGTACTGGCAGTACCATTTTGGTACCTCCAGTAAATCTACAATTAATTTTTAATGTATTTATTTTTAGAGCTTCTACTATTGGTGTTCAACATAATATTTGAACAAATAGTCAAAATGAATGACACCAGGGACAATTTTGCTAGCATCAAGGGTGTTTCTATGCTCGCAACATGGACAAGGATGCTGTTTTATCCCCGATGTCATCATCGCTTTCGCCACCGCGTGGCTCCACGAACATGGTGCATGTGACCCAGTTAATCCATTCTACCGGTAGATGGCAGAGTAAGGGCAAGTTATTTTTTTACATCAGTGTGTCTGCAAACTGAAGTGTAGGCCTACGCTATACATTGAGTTCATGTCTCGGCTCTCCAGTCAAAATAGAATCTACCAACTCACTTACCTACTTACATTGAAATCATGTCTAACTGTCTGTCACGCTTTCTGAGAAGATCACAGATCTTTATACCAGATACCAAAATTAAAGTAACACACTTTGCATTTGTATCTCTCTCTCTTTCTCTCACTCTTTACATGACTGCTCTGTGTATGAGTGTCTGAGAGTTCTTTCCCACATATTCTTGCTATTGGAGGCTCATGTGATGTCTCCTGATCAGATTAAACCGATGAAACATATTGCCATATGACCTCATTTGTTTCTCTGACTGTGTGCGTGTGTGAGTGAGTGAGTGAGAGAGAGAGAGAGAGAGAGAGAGAGAGAGAGAATGCCCCCGGTCACACTTTTCATGTGCAATTAAAGCCATTCAGCACAGGGTTAATATTCAACCTCACAGTTGGGTGAAACACCATATTGGTATGGCAACAATGCAGGGAAACTAACCTTTCCTTTTATGTGAATGAATGTGAGTTTACGTGAGTGAGGGAAACAGAGAGATTCCATCTCTTGTAAGTGTCGCTATGGTGTGGAATTTGCCTAACTGTGAGGCCCGGTTAACATTCCGCAGTTGTCAACCTCTACTGATGTTAGCACACTTACATGGTATTAAATCCAAACACCATGTGGTATACATTATACGTACAGTATACTATCTAATGTAGTGAGTTGTATCGCAATAACGTATTACATTACATACAACCAATGATTAAATAATCTTATGCTCCACCAATATAAAACCTGCATGTAAAACACAGACCATCTAGGAAATACATATCACCTGTGAAATAGTTAAATGCAATCCTTAAATTACTAACCTTTTTTCCCATAATGCAACACAGCTAGCGATGCAAGTGACTTAGACTCACATTCAGTCAGCGTGACCACTGACATGGAACAGCACAGTATTTTCATAAAAAGGCTGATACTGTATGATAATGTATGATATTCTCTCCATGGATGTGTGTGTGTGTGTGTGAGAGAGAGAGAGAGAGAGAGAGTGTAAAATGGTGCGACAGTAATGTGGAGGGTACAATGTTGTGCTTTTTTCAACGTTCTGTTTTGCAAATATGGGAGAACACAGACTGAACTCAAAGAAAAGTCTTTACATCAAATGAACATCGGCAAAAAAAGAAGACAAGACGACAGAGCCATGAGACCAAGTGAGACAAAGAGAGCATGAAGGACAGAGGAAGGAGGAAAAAAATGAGGGCCGAGGCTGTATCAGGTTTCCACATTCACTGAATCGGTGATCATTTTCATGGAGGTGAGGGTATAGAGTGCCAGGCCCCACATAGCTTGCATTCCAAAGTAACGAACCATCACACCATGACAGGTTCAGGCTGCACTTGAAGACTAACACACTGCATGCAGAGAGGTTTCCCATAAAAGGTACTCTTTAAGACCACTCTTACATGGTTTTAGGTTTGTTGTTTTTTATGTTTTCTCAACTAATCCTCAGATGGCTCAATTAATTTGTTCTTGACTATAATAGAAGTGCTTTTTCGGAAAAGCTTCAGTATGTAGGCTAGTCATTGAGTGAATACAGGCCCACGTTTCCCACCAACACAGCTTTGAGGCCAAACAAAACATAAAGGCCAGTACTGTTTTTGTGCAAGACAGATAAAGCCAACAGACAGAGCATGAATTTCATCATGGTTACTGTTACATTCCCTTCTTTATCAAGGATTTTAAATCATATGGAATTGTTCAAATCTAGTGTACAGAACTGCTATCTGCACCATACAAGCTCAAGACCAGATTGTTAAAAATGCTCAGCAACCTCTTTTCCACTTCAGATGACTTAGGAAGTTTGGTATGTGTACAAAGATCCTGAAGGCCTTTTACAGAGACACCACAGAGAGCATCCTGACCAGAAGCATCACTGCATGGTTTGGAAGTTGCTCTGCTATCAAACGAAAGGGACTGCAAAGCATCTTGCACACAACACAAAGCATCTGTGAATGTGATTTGCCCTTTATCCAAGACTTGTATAAAAGGCGATGCATCGGGAAGGCCAAATTAATCAGTAAGTACCCCAGCCATCCTAGTCATCCTAGACTGTTTCAGCTGCTATCATCTGGCAAGCAATATCATAGTCTTAAGGCTCAGACGACCAGATTCCAGAACATTTATTATGAACACTGAAACATTGACAGCCTATATCTGTGCCTGTCAATCTTTTCACTACACTTTCCATTTTTCACATACACACTCTCTCTCTCTTGCATGCTCTCTCAACACTTAACATACTATTTATAATTATTTATTTTGAGGAGCAAAAACACAAGAATTTTAATGTCTTATACTAGTATAATGAGATGTAATAAAGACTATCTTGAATCTTGAATTCAAGAAAGACAAAGCTCACTATGATTACACATCTATGTATTGCTGCCATCACATTCAACTCATCCATTTTGAATCGTTTGGTGGTTTTCATGACATCACAAGCCAGTGGTGAATTTCACAACAGCACCCCATGGGTTTACCCAGTCTGAGGGTTATGGCTGTCAGTGTCTGTGTCAGTGAGACTAGGGCAAATGCACGCCAGTGTGCTTGGTTGGCAAACAGGCCACTAGAGATGAGGAAGCAGGGACAGAGAAGAGAAAGAGAAAGAAAGAGAGGTTCAACAGAGTTGAGTTCTCTCTTTACACATTATGTAAGACAGCTTGTGCAATAACCTAAATGAAAGAGAGGTAATTTGGACATGGTGTCATAAGCCTCGTTGCTATTTACTGATAGGATAGTCAACAAATGGGATAGTCGTAGTTATGGGCAACTCGTTGTAATCTTAATAGAGGATAGAATAATAGAGGCACAAAGAGGCCTTATTGATTAAATAAAACAATTGGTATTGGGGTGGGAAAATATACAATGGTTGTGAAGTAGACCTACTCTGGAAAAAAGACTACGAAGTTAAATGAAATATAGGCCTACATTCTACACTGCATTTAACATTCGGCTCACAAAGGTCCTGTCTGGTCCTATAAAACTGAACAGTATAGCTAACCTGCTGAATGTGATGCAATGTTTGAGCTAATACTGTTGTTTTGTTTTTGGAAGCAAGAACTGTACAGCCCATTTAGGCGCACGTTCCTCTCTCAGTCTCTCTCCCTCCCGATGTGAGTGTAGCGTATGCGCGTGGACGGAGAGAGAGAGGGAAACGGTGCGGCAGCGCCAGTGAGAGGACAACTAATACCACCTCAACTCGACTCCACGAACGCAAACAGCGACTGTTGTTAGTGGACCATGGGGAAACATAAACGCATTTCCCCGACTCTCCGGAGCCTTCGGCGGTGACTGCGGTCAATCCACACCGAGGAGTCACACAGCCTGAAGCTAGGATATGAACTAGGAAATCATACAACTGTCGTCCCTACTGTTATTCGAAAGTGTTTTGTGTTCATTGGATGCAGGTTGCCTACGAACTGTGACTACTAACGCTACCTGCGGAAATTCTGGTGAGTGAGTAATCCCAACGAGTGTTAGTCCGAAAATGTAGGTTTCTCTTAACGAAATAGGAAAGTGCTTTTATTTAATCTTTGCCGGTTCTTTAGATCAACGGTGTCATGATGTTCTGGAAGTACTTTCATTCAGGCATTCGTATGAAGGGGGAATAAGGCAAAGATGGAGTTAATTTTTTTTACAATATGGCCGCGCTTTTATGTCTCGTTTCCTCAAATGAACGGATAAAGTACTCCGACGCGATTTACGGTATATTTTGGAGGTTACGTGCACTGTATCCGCATACAGTTACCATGTCCACATTCTCTGGGCCAGTACAAGTTCAGCTTTTTAAACTTGAAGCCTACATTTCTAAACGTCCTGTAGCAACGCAGGAGACACGAGCCTCATTCAGATCTGTCCAACCACAATGTCAACTCATCGTTTCAAGCAAAACAACCCAAAACAAATCGTGGGACACATGTACGCTTGTTTTGGGCCTATCCAAAAATAGCAACGTTAATATGTATGAATTGATTTATTTAAGGTTGAATCTGGTAGCCTGAGTCTTTAACTACAAATCTTTTCAGTGAAGTGGGCGGTCAGTCACTTTTTTTGAACGTATGCAGTGGCGTATGTGCCATCCATAAATATACAATATTTCCGCGAGTAGTTCTTTTGCGCATGTCTTCCAATAATACGCATGTGTCCAGTTTTACAGTTTTATCATGAAATAACGTGTGGGGCTTCTTGGGTTGTATCAACTTTCTAGCTGTTCTCCAGTGTTATCGTCTTTGATCGATTTAGTGGAAAACGTCGACTGTTTCCACTCCTGATACAGAGGACTAGATCCTGAAATCTCCTTTCCGGTAGGTGCTTATGAGCGACCTAAATATGGCAGTATTCTGGCCACCTGCACCCGATGAAAAAACTACATAGTTGCATGTCTAATCTCACAATCAGTAACGGAACGGTCTGTCAGATGTCTGCAGCCTTGATAGATCCTTTTGGCATGATTGGGTCGATTAGGGTTGCATTGTGTGTGTGTGTGTTTTTTAAATACCCAGTGCAACAAGAGCCCCCCCCCCCGTGTGTGTGTGTAAGCACAGAGAACTGTAGGTCAGTATGTTCCACTTCAACATATCACACCTTACTAGTCCCTTACTGCTTCTGACATACTTTGTTGCTGTTCCACTAAAGCACTTCTGATAAGAAAGACAGAGATAGTGTGTGTGTGTGTGTGTGTGTGTGTGTGTGTGTGTGTGTGTGTAATGGTGAAATGAAAGAACAGAATGGCAGAAAGTGTGGTAGGGGTCTTTTGGTGTGGCAGACGGAGAATCAGAGGAGCAGGGGAGTGGACAGAAAAGCCTGATGGTTAACTTTAGGTGATGTCTGCTCTGTCTTGCTCTCCCCTTTTAGACTCTGCTCTGAGGACTTTAGTTTTGATGTATGAGTGTGTGCTTGTCAGGGCAATGTCAACTCCAGTCGTCACCATGGCAAAAATAGCTTTGGTGTGTGTGTTTGTGTTTGTGAGAGAGATAGAGAGAGAGAGAGAGTGAAAGAGGGTGTGTGGGTGTGGGCCTGTGTGTGTGAAAATGGGCCCCTAAGCATGCTGGCTTTTGTAGGGATGTGCGTGAAGGCATTGTATTGGGTGGAAGCATGCAAAAAGCACATGATTGATAGACATTAGCTTAGACACACACACACACACTCAGACACACATTTTTTTTTCTCATTCCGTTCTCTGTCATTTAAGACCCATAAATGCTATGTGGAATGTGTGTCTCTGTATGAACAAAATGCTCATGGCACAAATTTTTCCCATGTAACGCATTTATTGTTTTCTCACCCACGCTCACTGTGATACAGATTACTTTCTCCCACATATTATCTATCTCATGAAAAAAATAACCTGACATTACTCAAACTCATTCACATGCTCTCTCTCACTATCACAATGCTGATAAGCTCATCAGCATTGTCAGTTTTGATGATATGAGTAAAGTGGAGAGAGAGAAATGATTTAGATTTACGTGGGGATTAAATCTTCTGTGTGTGTGTGTGTGTGTGTGTGTGCTCGTGTGCATGCGCATGTTTTGATGTGGTGGTGGGTTTAAAGGGCTTTTGTGCAGATAGGTTTATTTGTTTATTTGTGATTTGACTTGTGCTAGTATGTCCAAGTGGTGGTGTGAGAGTGTATGTGTAATTTGCTCTGTGAATGACTGTCAGTGTGTCAGAATGTGTTTGCCTACAAGCCATGTTGTGTTTTGGCACCGCTCAGTCACTCAAGTCATTCAAAGTGCACACTGCAGGAGAAAGGACATGAGCCCAAACTCAGTGACCTCTGACCTTTGACCTCTGACTTGGGACACAGGGGAGGCACAGGCACACACTGCTGAACTGCTACTACTCCTCCTACACTCTCAGAACAAATCCTTTTGCATCACTATAGAGCAGTACCAGGGGGTCACATGTGCTCTCGTTCATTACTCAGAGTTAGGAAACCTCATGACTCCGTCTTTTGGTATGGATATATTGCTCTGAGCAGCTGAAAGTCTCAAGCCTTTTCAGCTTCTTTAATGTTAATGTCTCTAGAACGATTCCATATCCAGCAAACGTTCCACAGAATTCCCATCAGCTTAATTACTATTCCTTTAATGTTTGATGTGGAGTAAAGGGTTTGCTTTGAATAGTGCTAATCTGTGCTGTGCAATTCCATTCTAATTCTGGTTATCGCTCCTGTGAGGTTGAGAAGACAGAACTTATATTTTTGGTTGACCTGTCCTTTTAAGCTGTTTGCCCAGCCAATCCAGAGTATACATCCAACAAGTGCGCAGTTGGCCCATTGACCACAGGGGCCGCTGAGGTGATGACAGAAAGAGAACCAAACTCTCTCATCCCTCTACGAAGCATCTGTCCAATCATGCACTAAGACTGCTCGCGTCTTGACAGATTACCAAGTCTTACGTCTTTTTGTAGAATCAGTTATGGGCAAAATGTACCATTGTGTTTCACACAATCTGCTTGGACTGTTGTGTTGGTAAATAAATATTAAATATTATTATATTATATATCATTATATTATTATATATTAATATTATTATATTATATTTGCTGGGTGAGTCTTTGATGCTTGATGCGTGTGTTTTGTAATGTCAGTAAGTGCTCTGCGGGAGAGTGTACCTCTCTTGGTCAGACTTCCTGATGTTTGCTGATAACAAAGAAAGCCAGGTGATAAGAACCTTACACATTTTTACAGCGTCTGTAAAAATGAGCTGCAAAGAGAAGCCTTCCAGAGGTTCACAAGGTCAGAATTTTGAAATGCTTTCCCTCCAACCCACTCAAAGATTAAGAACAGTACACTCAGTGTGTAATTAATGAATGTAGAGCTTGTTGGGACATTACTCAGGTGTCTGGAACATCAGTAGGTGAGGGAAAGGTATCTAGGTAGCAACTCAAGATTGAAGAGTAACTTACCAGTGATGCATTTCAATGCCCAGGCTTTTGGTAGGGGTTGAATACAACAATCATTACAACAATTCACTAATAATTAAAATATAAACACAGGTGGAACGGTTGCCCTGCTGACCATCAGGAACATGAAAAATAAACTCAAAATACAAAAATAAATACTCAAAAATAAAACAAAATACAACTTCTTAGCAAAAATGTGAGTCAGTGTTGTGTTAGCTTGAGTGAGGCCAGGTCAGTTACGTCAGCTGACTGCTCAGCTGATTTGTTACTAGTGCCAGTGGTTATCATCTCGTATCTGTGTGGTCAGCGTGGTCAGTTTCTCACATACTTCTTGAGTGCATGGCTCTGAGGTGTATCTGGCCCCCACTCCCTCCTCCTTCACTTTTGTCTGATTGACTTTCTGCATTTTAAACCCTTTGCTATGTTTGTAAATGGTTATTTGAGTGGTCTTTGTTCATGACTTCTGCTGGAACTGTTTTGTTTTGTTGGGTTGTGTTCAGTTCATGATCTGGTCCTCCAGCTTTGTCCATGTAAGGCTGGATAATTGTTTACCCAGCTTCCATCCAAAACTGCTGACTGCATTGCCTTTAGTCTCTCAGCAAACCCTGATGTGTTGCGTACATGTGCTTTGGAAAAGTAGTCTACAGCAGGGTGTCTAAATGCAATGCAGTAAGCTAGCTGAATGTTATACTAGTTTGGCTGATCTAGGCTAATTTGAAATGCACATCAGATATTTTCCTTTAAAGTAAGTCATACATGGTAGACACATCTTAAACCAGTCCCCTATGGTGAAGGAATTGCACAGCACCATAAATGTAAGGCACTCACACACTCACTCTTTAACAAAGCTTTGTTTGCATGAAGGGTCAGGAACGGTCTTAAAAGCAAGGCAGTTTTGCTTACACCCTTAAAGAATCCCCGTAAAGTTCTTATAGAACTTTTATGCAGTTCTGTGAAGTCCTTTTTGGTTTCATGTTGTCTTTATGAGACAATGTTTAAGTGACACCTTTAATGTGCTAGAAGTCTATGCATTGAGCCTCTCCAAAGAGTATACTATCTAGAACCTTGCAGTTCTGCACAGAGAATTCTCCTTTATTAAAAGAGACCTGAATAGAACTCTTGAAGAAGAACAGAACTCTTCTGTTTGCACTTGTCCTCTGTTAGCATTATCAAGTGTTCCTTTTTGAGCAGAGCCTGAAGAATCATTAGATCAGCATATTAGTTGAACTAACTGCACTGTGAGTGGGAGAGTGAGACAACTAAGAGAGGTGTCAGATGAAGGAACAGGGGATGAAGAAGAGGAAGAGTAGGTGTGGAACGGTGGTGGGGGGTGGTGGGGGTTCTATCCCTCTGAGGGAATGGCCTTGAGGCAATAAGTCCCCTGAGGAAGAATCAAAGGTGCTGTACTCGGTCAGCATCATAAAGACTTCAGCTGTGAGAGAGAGAGTGTGCAAAGGAAGACAAGGAAGGAAGGAAGTGAGTGAGGTAGAGAAAAGAGAGCGAACGGAAACTGATACTCTGTGAGGGCAGAGAAGCCCTGAGAACTGTCTTTATCCTTTATCCTCATCTCTGTCACACTGGTATCACCTTGGAGTCCTTGGAGAGTGCCTGCTTACACACACATACACCATTGCAACGAACACCTGAATGACTCTCTCACTCTCTCTCTTTTTGTTTTTCACTCATACACACAATTCACAAACACACTACCCCCACTCTACACGCACTCATGCACACACAAACACACTATATCCACTCCACCCCACACCACACACACACACACACACTGATTTCCTGTCACCGTACGGGGACGATGGCGTCTGTTTGTGCTGCAGTAATCTGGCAGAGGAGTGGTGCTTCCATGAAGGTTATCTTTGATCTGTCATACATGCGGCTCCTGATGTGAAAATATAATTACAGAAAATATAATAACAGTATGTCACAGTAAATTACACCCCCCCTCTTTGTCATCTGTTTGTGTCACTTGTTCTTTTATGACATTTTTTTTTTTCCCCTTTTATTTGTTTAGTTTATTCTGGTTTGCTGGTCCATAACAAGGTTGCAGTCTTGTTTTTGGTAGGCCTGTCAAAAGTATCACCGGGGTTGAAAATTGATCCACTGTGAGTTGATCCACAGGACAAATCTTCTTGTTAGGGCTTACAGGGGAGAGAGTTGAACCGAGTATATTGAAGAAAAGGCAACAGGGAGAAAGGTGGGTTTTTTTGGTGGGTGGGAAAGGGGGGGGGGGGGGGGTTGGTGAACTCTGTGAAAGTGCATGGTTGTCTATGTTTTGTGGGACGATGCCACCTAAAACCCTGTTTGACATTACTGGTAAATTGGTTAAAAAAAGTCACTGTGGCTCAAGTGGGTGACAAGAGGCAGAGCTAATGGAGGTTATAATTGGATGATTACTTATTAATCTAAAACAGGAACACACACACACACACACACACACACAGACACAGGCCTACCCAAACACTTTCATACCATTGACAAGAGTGTGTGCAATGGCTGTCAACCCTGTGCAAGTGTATGCATTCACACATGCCTAAGTATTTACTGTTTATACATGACTGGGTGGTATGTTAGCTCTGTGTGTGCTTGGGTGGGAGTGTGTCTTCTATTGTGTGTGTGTGTTGGAGTGTATATGTATGTGTGTGTGTGTGTGTGTAGGTTGGAGTGTATAGGTGTGTGTGTGTGTGTGTGTGTGTCTGAATGGGTGGGTCCTGACAGGGCAGACAGTTGAGAAAAGGGCTCAGCTGCTGTGGTGATCATGTGGTCCTGAGGGGGCCTAGGAATAGCTGCTGGGGTGCCAGAGTGACCATTACATCTCTCTCTCTCTCTCTCACACTCACACTCTCACTTACTCACTCTTTTTCTCTGGCAGTTGTGCGTGTGTGTGTACGTTTACTGTGCCTCCTGTGTTTTGGCGAGAGGAACTGTCATTTGATTGAACTCAGATTTGTGGTAAGTCTGAGTGCATGCTTGTGCGTGTTTGCCTGAGGAACCAGCAAAATGCTAACAGGAAGGCTACTGGGAGGGTGAAAAAAAGCTTGCTGACAAAAAGCTTGCTGAAAACTAGCTGCTTTTGAATGTGTGTGAGTGTGTGAGAGAGAATGAGAGGGAGAGAGAGAGTGAGAGGAAGTGTGAAGAAAGAGATGAGGTAGTTAGACAAGTACAGAGACATTCACTAGAGAAGAGCTGTTGACTGGATCTGGAATAAAGTGAGTGTATATTCTATATATTGGTGTGTGTGTGTGGTGTGTGTGCGTGTGTGTGTGTGCGCGTGTGTGTGTGTGTGACTTGAAGCGAGTCCTTGGGTGGGACAGTTAGTATGTGAGCAGGTCAGGAATAGAAAGCAATGCATGTGCCCCAGCGAGTGTATTTTATGCGTGTGAGTCAGTGTGTGTGTATTTGTGAGAGAGAGACACACAGTGAGACAGGTTAAGTAAAGAGACAGTAGCTGTAGCACAATGTGGAGCAAGACGAAGAGCCCGAAGAGCGACTGTGATTGACAGCTAGGTGCTAGGCACACAGGTGGTCACTGTGGGTGGGTGGGAGGTCCGAGAACCCAGGACCCCTGGACTCCCACAGGACCCCCCACTCCCTTTCTCCCTCTCCCATGGACCCCCTCCAAATCCCCAAACACTAGGTCTGAAGTGATGGCTTTATCAGCTGTCTAGTCGGGGTGGTACATACAAAGCTGCATTTCTCAGGGGATCACCAACCACCTGTAGCAGACATTAGATCTTTAGATCTGTCCCATTGTTCTCTCTGTTGGCACAGCCTGCAATCTGCACAGCTGTTTTTTTTGTTGTTGTGGCTCTTTGGAATGAAATTTTCAGGGCAGCAAGTAGTCTGTGTGCAAATCTGCAGTTCTTTAGTAAGGCAAAAAATTACTCGTCTTTGTGTGTATGTGTGCGTGTGTTAGTTAATGTTTGCATGGTGTGTGGGTGTATGCTTTTGTTGGGACAGTATGACTGTGTGCACATTTGTGTGTGTGTGCGTGTGTGTGTGTGTGTGTCTGTGTGTGTGTGTGTGTGTGTGTTGGGGTGTGTGTCTGGGAGTGCAAAGGAAGCATCTGAACTCCGCTTAGTGTTGATGCATTTGCCTGTGGCTAAAAATGAAAATGATCTTCAGAGGTCTTTAATTATGTTCTCTTTTTTCCCCATTGTTATATTCCCTTTCCTTTCCATTCTCCCTGTCTCTCTCTCTTTGTCTCTCTCTCTATCTCTGTCAGTCTCTTTCTCTGTGTCTCTCTCTCTCTCTCTTTGTCTCTCTCTCTCTCTCTTTCATCTCTAGATTCGTAATTTACCTTCTGCCTGGAGAAACCAAAAACTTTACTAAGGTAAGAAAGTACTTATTCTCTCTCTCTCTCTCTCTTTCTTCCTTCTTCCTCTCACTCACTCGCTCACTCACTCACTCGCTCTCAGACACACAACCAGACACGCATATAATAACCGCAGTGCTACATTTCGCTTAGAACATCTATGTAAACAACCTCAAAATCCAGCCCACAACATCACTGGGTTTCCGTAGCAACTTGTTGCCTTGATAAGTTAGTGCTTTTCACCGGCAGTATGAAGATCGTGAGGGATGCTGAGTGCATGCACCAGTGCAAATATTTAGAGACAGTGGGAGAGCGATCAGCCTGACCTGCAATACTCCATGTTCTGTTCACTCTGAATCATCAGTGAGTGTATGTGTGTAGGTTGGTGCGTGCAACAGTGTGTGTGTATATGTTAGAAACTGTTTCTGTGTGTGTAGGTAGGGACACACAACAATGTGTGTGTATATGTAAGAAACTGTGAAACAAGCAGTGAGCAATAGTGAGTAAGTGCATGTTTGTGTATGTGAGAGAGAGTGTTTGTGTATGAGAGAGAAAGAGAGTGTTTGTGTGTGAGAGAGAAAGAGAGTGTTTGTGTGTGCATACGAGTGTGTTGTTTGCAATCGCTGCAAGCAAGATGCGCGTGTCTCTGCACTTGTAGGTTGTCTGATGTTTCACTGTGTCTTATACTTGCACTCTGTTTCTGTTCTCGCTCTCTCTTACATTTCCTCCTCTCTCGCTCCAAGAGAGATGGTTGAAATGTCAGGGAAAAATTCAGACTGTTTTTTAGTTTGTTTTTTTTTCCCTGACTTGGCTCTCACATTGCTTTTGAATGTAAAATGTTTAGACTGGTTTAGATGTCTTAACTGTTGAGATTCGTTTCTGGTATTCTTCCCTCAAGCAAGCACAAATGCAATGTGAATGAAACAACAGAATGCCCCTTAAGAAAGTCTTTGATGTGTTCGGGTATGTGCAATGACAGTTGTAATGGGATGGAAGAGTATGGGGGGAGTATGAAAGGTCTATCTGCCTAGAAGATGTCATCGCTCTTCTCCTCCTGCCATTTGGGCTCATTTGGACTTACTTTATCATTGGTTTTCCCCTAGATTGACTTACACTATGCTTTTGGTTTTTCCACTATACTGACCACATTTTATTATCCTTATTCTTTATTATTATTATTCTTTAATAAATTCTTCTATTATTCGGAAATCTGCGTGTGGTTTCCCCTTCTATGTAACACAGTTTGAGCCAATGGCATTGCACTAAGCAGTTAGCAACTTAGGCTAGTTGGTTGGTAACATTGCAACCAACAAAGTTTTTGGGAAACCTGCCCCAGTTTGACCACACTGACTGACTACTCAAAGTTAGGCCTGTCCTGATTGGTTTTGTTGTTTGTTTGTTTGTGGAACTATAGATGTATTGTCTTGGATAAATTTGTGATAGATGACATTATTGGCATAGGCCATTGTTAACATAACCACAGACAATAATGCAACCACAATGCCCCCCTCCACCTGCGGCTGTACTTTATGGTCCGAGTTCAAACTATGTGATTGGGTAAATCATCCATCATACAATGCAGAGACATGTATCTGCCACAGCTAAAGGAGTATAGGACTGCTTCGCAGACACCAAGTCACACCAATGGATATAAAAAGTTTACAATGAATGAGATGTAGGCTACACACAAGTGTTGGGGGTTATTGTGGTCTACTAAAGTTGATATAGTTGAAGTTGATATTTTTATATGTTGTGTGATAAGTTGATAAAATTATTACTGTGAGAAGGCTACTTTGGGTTGTGGTTTAGGAATCATTCAGCTGAGTTGTAGTTCTCAATCAGGTTCAGTTTTGATGGTTCTGAGTGCGAGTAGGGATTTGTAGTTTTCAGCTGTGAATGATTCAGCTCTGATTCAGCCTAGTGTTGCTGTTCTAGCACTCAGGCTCTTAGACTCTTATTGTTTTTGTGGTTTTGCTGAGCCCGATTCTTGGGGTTTGGGGTTTTTCTGTTTTGGGCCTGTTCTGGTGCTGTGCTGGTGGATGCCGGAGTATGAATCCTGGGTCTTGAGCCCAGGGTGAACTGCTTTGGGCTCGGAGGGGGATGCTTGTCGTGTTTCAGGGCAACCGAGAGCAGATTTATGGAGGCCTATCCCATGTTGGCTTTCTGGCCTTTGGAGTCTCATGCTACTGAACCCACTTGGAGCCCCCGCCGGGGATCATAATTCTTCTCTTCTCTCTTTTTCTCTTTCGCCTCATCTGTCTCTCTTTTTCTGGTCTGGCTCTTTTTCTTCCTTTCATCTTTTGTCTCAATCTTTCCCCCTCATTCTGTCCTTGTGAAACATTCACAAATACACACAGGCACACACACACACACATAATCACACACTCATTTTTCACCCTACGAAAATGTCCCTCTCTCTCCCTCTCCTTCCATTCCTCTTGCTTCATTCCTTCCCTCTCTCCCAGCTCCCTCTCGTTCTCTCCAGTTTTTTCAACCACTCTATTTCTTCCATGCTCGTTCACCCCCACCCCCTTCCTCTTTTCCTCCTTCTCTTTGCGGTTGAGGGTGGACTGTATTGAGCAACAGACTGGTATCTCTGTGGAGCAGGTCTGTCTGTCGTGTTGTGTAATTATGCGAGGGGATAATTATATCAGTCAGCCGGAAGGCTCGCGGTAAAAATAGACAGCGCAAGGCAGAATCACCGCGGCTTCATGCTAGGGCCGCTAGCATCTGTGCCATGCAGGCCAAATGGCTGCAGCCGTCCGTGTGTATGTGTGTGTGTATGTGTACATGCGTGTGTGTGTGTGTGTGAGAGTGAGTGAGTGAGTGAGTGAACAGCCTTTGGGCGAACAGTCGTTTCACTGGCGGTTTGATGTTAGCCTGCTAGCAGGCTGTTTGTGGAGATGGGATATCCTCAATTGCAAGCCAAAGGATTGAATCTCGACTTGAGCTTCAGTTAGCCTAGTGTCGACCATAGGTTAGTGAAGACAGGAGTAGCTTTAAAGTCTTTGATGTGTGCGGGTATGTGCAATGACAGTTGTAATGGGATGGAAGATACTTCCCCATTTCCAAACACTGAACAATGGTGTTAGCTTCTGGGCTTCTGGTGCACATTGGCTCAGTGTTTAATTCTGGTTCAGATTTGTAAGTCAGGGATGCGTTTCCCCAAACCATAGTTGCAGCATAACATTTACAGTCCTGGCGGGTCTTTTCTCTGAGCACACACCCTGCACAGGTATGCCATTTGCTGTCTGTGCTCTCTCACTCTCCTGTGTGATTGGCGGGGGAGTATGAAAGGTCTATCTGCCTTCAGCTAGCCTAGTGTGGACCATAGGTTAGTGAAGACAGGTGTAGCGTTTCATAAGGAGATTCTGTGCTCTCTCTTCACACCTGTCTGGAGTGGTCAATTTCCAGTAGCAGAGCTATTGAGCTGCTGTAGGACTATGTACAGAATTAGTAGCGCACAAAGTGTTAAAGTAATCTTTCCTTACCCATGACTTTCCTCTTGTTTAACAAAGATTCAAGCTTTTAGCAAGATTCACACAAGGTTTAGCAAGGTATACTGTAAAACATATAACCTGTTGGCCCAGCAGAAGAGCAAACATACATAGTGAGATACTTCCAGAAGGAAAGAGCAGATTGCCTAGTAACAGACTATTTAATGTCATCTGCAGCACACGTGTGGTGTTGGTGGATGTGGTGGCTGGGCAAGGAGACTGAAGGGAAGGGAAGGAGAGGAGAAAGGAGAGTCGTGAGTTATCACAGGGGGAATCTCTGGTATGGTGCAGCCAGAGCTGGGAATGGAGGAGTGGAGGATGCCAGTCCTGCAGAGTGTCAGTGAAGCAGCACGGCTATCTCGACTGATCACAGATAACACACACGGCTGCACACACACACACACACACACACACACACACACACCACACTTCCTTCCACAGTGTCTACACACACACATCTTTCCTTTTCACACACTTATTCGTTTGCACACGCGCACACACACACACACACACACACACACTGCACTATCTCCCTCTCTTCCTCCCTCTCCCTCCCTGTCTCCCCAGCCTTCCCCCACCCCTCTCTCTCTCTCTCTCTCTCTCTCTCAGACACACAAACACACTGACTATCACATCACTCACAACTCCCAAGCAGCTGCTCCTGTCAGGGGTTCTTGAAGGTTACTATCCAAATCCCACCTTTAAGATGTGCTCAAGAACGACAGAGTGGAGTGGAGGAGAGTGAAAATGTGTAGGGGCTGTGTGTGTGTGTGTGTGTGTGTGTGTGTGTGTGTGTGTGTGTGTGTGTGTGTGTGTGTGTGTGTGTGTGTGTGTATGTGTATGTGTGTGTGTGTGTGTGTGTGTGTGTGTGTGTGTGTGTGTGTGTGTGTAAGGTTATACATCATGGGTTACGGGCTGGGCGGAATGTCTTGGCAGAGAGGTGGGGTCCTGCTGCAGTAGCTGATGTCTCCAACCTGCCCTACCTATCTCATGCTGCAGAGAGGGAGGAGAGGAGGGATTGAAGAGGGGAGGGAGAGAGAGAAAGAGAAGGAGGAGAGGAGAGAATGGAGAAAATAGTGATGGAGAGAGAAAGTGTATTTGTGGGAGAGAGCATTTTTTCATTTATCATGTTTGTGTGTATATTTTATTTTGTCAGAAGGGAGAGAGGCCTGTGTGTGTGTGTTTTCGCTTGTGCGGATCTCAGTAAAAATGTTTGACAAAACACAGAGGTCAGTCAGTAAGTAAATGAATGACTGTTTGTGTGCACTTGTGCACGCACGGAGGAAGAATGATCACTGTATATTATGTGTTGAGGCTCACTCGCTTTAAGCTCATGTGTAGCCCTTTGTTTCAGGTGATTATGTGGAGGTGTCCTGCCGAGCTCTTAAATCCCCTTAGGAATGTGGGTGCTGGTGTGTGTGTGTGTGTGTGTGTGTGTGTGTGTGTGTGTGTGTGTGTGTTTGTGTGTGTGCATCTATGGATGATTGCATATGTATAAAATGTGTGTGAGGCCGTAACTGTATGAAGGAGTGGTTATGTGTCTGATTGTGTGTGTGTGTGCGCATGCGCCTGTGTGCACACATGCATATGCGCCTGTCTGTCTGTGAACATGTCAAAACTAGAAGAGGGGATATGATTTGTTGGGGGGTAGACGTTCTTTTTGGAAGCCTGGCCCTTAAATCAGACGGTTGCGGATTACTGGAGGATTGTGCAGTCCTATCACCCACATTCCTACTGACTCACGCAGACTGACTCATGCAGACTGACTCCCGAGACGTCTCTGTTTTAGCCCAAAGTCCACCGCTGTCCACCCTCCTCTTGTTTTGGCCACATAGCCTCATTGCCTTGTAGCCTAGTGCTCTTGATTCAGGGAAAACTGCAGTTAAGAGCAATCGAATGCCTAAGGGAAGCTTAATAACAGCTAGGTGTTTGTGTGTGTGTGTAAGAGGGAGAGAGAGAGTGAGGGACATGTAAGTACCCTGTGATATCCAAAACGAGGTGGAGTTGTAGAGTTTGATTCTTTAAAGTGTCACAACAGTAGATGGGACTGGAGGCTGAGAGGATTACATCTGACGTCGGGGTCACTGAGGCATGATGGGGGTGTGTGTCTAGTGTAAGTGTGTGTGTGGGGATGGGGGGTGATGGATGATTTGTGTGAATGCTTCAGTGCATGTAGAAAGGCTGGGAGAACAAGAGAGGGGAGCATGAAAAAAAGAAGGAGTGAAGGAGGAGATGAATAAAGGGAGAAAGACTGGATATTTATGGTAGGAAATCAAAAGACTCAACAGTCACTTACAATCACTCTTCCTACCTCTCTCTCTCTCTCTGTCTTTCTTCCTGTTCTTTCTCAAGTATATGCATCGTTTAGTGTAAGAGTTTAAAGATTTACAGTGTATATCAATGAGGTTGTTCATTTTGGGGAAAGGTCAGGTGTAGGTGTGTGTGTGTGTGTGTGTGTGTGTGTGTGTGTGTGCGCATTTACCACACACACAAGTACAGGAGCTTTCTTGTGTGTTTGTGACCAGAAGCTATACTGCAGTCGTACATGTATGTGTGTTTGTGGAAAAGGTTTCATGCCTGATCTTTATGTGTGTGTGTAGGTGTGTGAGTGAGAAAGAGGCCTGTTCATGTGAGGGTCTAGTGAATAGTGAGTTATTAGTTGGGTGTTGAATGAAAACCCTTATGTGTGTGCCTGTCTGTGTGTGTGTTCTGTGCGTGCAGAGGTATTATGACAGAAAAATTGAATGCCAAAGATTGTTAAGTTACAGGTGTGTGTGTGTGTGTGTGTGTGTGTGTCTGTGAGAGAGAGAGAGTGCGCGTGTGCGCAAGTGTGTGTGCAGAAAATTTAAAAAGTGTGTGCTCTGGGATGTGTGTCTCTGTGTTTGGGATAGTAATGTGTGTCTGAATGAAGGCAAATCTGTCATCATCACATTGATGAAATGTTTCAGGATCATGTAGGTGAGCCACAGAGGCATGCGCATGTGTGTGTGTGTGTGTGTGTGAGTGTGAGAGAGAGAAAGAGAGAGAGAGTATGTGCATGTGTGTCTGTGTGTGTTCCTTGTTCCATCATCATCCTGTTCTGTCCCTTGCAGAATGATTGAGGAGGGGAGTCGCAGAGGGAAGACTGTGGCAGAGAGGAGGCAGATCTTCGTGGACATGAGTGAGTAGCTTGACCGTGACCTCTGACCTCTGTCGGCACAACCCCTGACATGACCCCCTGAGTCCAGGCCTGACCCCACTGTCACCTCTCATTTTGTATTTCTTTTTTTCCCTTGTTTTTTTTTTTCGCAGGGGCTCAGAACTTCGATGAGATCCGCCTCTCAGCCTACCGCACAGCCTGTAAGCTGAGGTTCGTCCAGCGGAGATGCAACCGTAAGTCTCTCTGCCCCGTTAGTGTTTCATGCAGTAAGGCTCAGTGTAGAGAACGCAGTGCAGCATGGAAGACCTTGAATAGAAGACCTTGATCATGTTCTAGAATGTTCTCTTTTGAGGGCTCAACTTAGCATGTCACTCCACACACAGAATCATACAATGTTTCTGCTCAATATTTGTTACAGCACAATGCTGTACAGGGGAGTAAAAAGAGCACAACAATCCATTTTGAAATGGCTCAGCACAACATTGCACATCACTACATCAGTGCACTGCCTCAGAGTTACACAATGCTGTAAAATCTTGGCAGATCCTAGTCAAATAACCACATCCTTCTGATTTGAATCTCTACACTCTGTTGAGTTGTACAGTACAATTCTGAATACAATTCAGCTTAACATGACAGGAGTTAGAGAAAATACCTTTGTTCAATACATTTGGAATTGCTTTGCAATAGTTTTTATTCAGCAAATAAAAGGTCAATCCTCAGATCTGATCTGTCTTGTAACTGGTCAATGGGACAATATCCCCTAGTCAGGGAGTAACCCTTTGTTTGTGTCACTTAAATAGTGAACCACACAAACCCTCCTCAAAAGCTCCTTTGCCGGATAACAATGAATATTAGTTACCAGTATAAAACAAGAAATATCATGTAATGGCTGCCACAGTTGTGCCCCTGAGCAAAATAGTTGCTGTAGGGAGACTGGCTATGATAATAATTAATAGTTGACAAATGTCAGTTGCCTTGAATAAAAGCGTCTCCATCATTGCAAATGTGTTGTGTAAGAGTAAGTACAATGAAATGTCAAATGAAAGATCTCTGCAGAGAAAAGGGAACAAGTGTAAAACTTCTTACATATACATGCTACACCCCCCCATGGCTCCCAGTGCACCTAGTGGACGTGTGGAACATGATCGAGGCGTTCCGGGACAACGGTCTGAACACGCTAGAGCACCAGACGGAGATCAGCGTGTCTCGCCTGGAGACCATCTTGTCGTCCATCTTCTATCAGCTCAACAAGCGCTTGCCCACCACACACCAGATCAACGTGGAGCAGAGCATCAGCCTCCTGCTCAACTTCATGGTGGCTGCAGGGGACTGGTGAGTGTGTGTGTGTGTGTGTGTGTGTGTGTGATGCTGGTTAATGTTGATCGAGAGGAAAGACAACCAATGGAGTGAAGATGTGTGTGTAAGCGCATTGCAAAGTGCCAGTGGCACAATGAATTCTATGATTCAGTAATGTGTGTATGTGTCTGTGTGTGTGTGTGTGTCTCTGTCTGGGTAACTAAGACACACAGTTATGTTTGTGTACAGGGTCTTTGTTTTTTGTTTCTGTATGAGACAAAGGGAAATGCAATGCTGATGTAACTGCGTGTGTGTGTGTGTGCTGTATTTTCTAGTGATGGCCAGGGAAAGCTAACCGTCCTATCCGTGAAGTCAATGCTGGCCACTATGTGTGGAGGGAAGATTGTTGACAAGCTACGATGTGAGTTCAACAAACACAGATAACCTTGCACATACATTCTCAAAATATGCAGACATAAATCACCATCATAGTGTCTATTCTTTTGTCTATAGTTTCATGCCATACATAACTCAATATACGAATAGACACACACACACACACACAAACACACACACAAATGCCTCTTTGTATTTTTCTTTGTTTCTGTTCTTTGTAACACACATAGACAATCAAATATACATATGCAAACAGGGCAGACCCCCCAGACACGCACACACACATACACACACACACAAACACACAAACAGTCCCCTTCTGAGCATTACAAGCATTATGTTGTCAGTTGCTTCCCTCTAGTGGTTAGTCAGCATACATGATCTGCAAGGCACACACACACACACACACACACACACACACACACACACACACAAACACACTACAGTTATGCCATACAGCTGTAGGAGAAGTAGAAATAATTTTCAGCTATGTGTTTGTATTCACACAGCATACACACCCACACAGGGAGAAACTGGGAACCTGCGGGCTTTGGTCTGTGTTTGTGTGTGTGTTTGCGTGTGTGTGTGTGGTGGAGGCTCTGTGTTTCCTGTGTGTGATGAATAGTGTTTGTCTGGAGCTGGAGTCTGCTCTGTCCTTGTGTAGAAAGCTGATGCTTGATGACCCAGAATGATTTACACCCACTATTTATACCTCCTCAACCTCTGCCTCTCTTCTCCCTCCCTCTCTTTTTTTCTCTTTCTTTCATCTGTGTGTGTGTGTGTCTCTCGTTTCTGTCTCTCTCCCTCTTTCTTTGTCTCTCCTTCTCTCATCTGTGTGTGTGTGTCTCTGTCTCCCTCCCTCTCTCTTTCTCTCTCTTATCTGTGTGTGTCTCTCTCTCTCTCTCTCTCTCTCTCTCTCTCTCTCTCTTTCTTATCTGTGTGTGTGTGTGTGTGTCTCATCTCTGTATCTCTCTCTCTCGCTCACTCACTCACTCACTCAGTGTGTGGACATTTGGTGTCAGTCTGATCTTAGCTGCTGCCTGCCTGCTGAGAGAAATGTGATTCCAATCGGATTATCTGGGTGTCTCATCTTAATTTTGAGCAGGCCAGTTCAGTTCGATTTCAGTCAGACTAAAGTGTATACATGCATTTTAAAAGTTCGATTTTAGCCGGACTAAGGGAAAAATTTAATTTTCTCTTAGTGCATGTAAACAAACAAACACACTCACTCACACACACACACACACACACACACACACACACACACACACAGACACACCTAACCTATGTCACTGCCTTCCAGCAGTCCGCACAGGTTGTTGCCGAGAATAAAACAAATGTGATGTAAATCTGACTGTGTATAATAGATTTCTATCCCTCTTCCTTTCTGACATTAATGTGCACGTTTGCTCTTGGCATGTTTCCTTCTTTCCTTTCTTGTCCCTCAGTGAAAGGCGTTTTTAGTGCAGTGACGTTTTTTTTTATTGAGTGGTGGCCCTGCTCATAGGCCTGGCTCTGGTCCTGGAGGCAATGCTGACGCAGCCTGACCTCTTTAGTGCTCAGTCAGTCTGTCCTCCGTTAGGGCCTCTCTTTGGTTTGCACCAGTTAGATGCCACAGGTAATCTGACACTGGACAATCTCTGCATCCTGGAAAGGCGCCACATGGGGCCACTTTTTGTGTCTGCATCGCTCAATCAGCGCAGGTAGTGTGTCCTTCAGAGGCCACATAGCAAACATTTACATTTATGCATTTAGCAGACGCTTTTATCCAAAGCGACTTACAACTTGTCAACTATCAATTGTTCGGAGCCTCCCCTACAGCAACTTAGGGTTAAGTGCCTTGCTCAAGGGCACAACAGTGGCAGCTGGGATTCAAACCCACAACTTTTCAGGCTACTTGCACACTAGCCAGGTTCCTTAACCACCACGCTACCAACACGTTTGACATTGGGTGCCTTAGATTTGTCCACACAGCAGCTGTTTGGGGATCAAGCTGCTCGTAGGGTGAAAGTGAGTCATAGGGTGTGTTAATAACTTTGCAGTTTTTGGTCTTTTTTTTGTCCTTTGTCCTTCCTTTTTCCTCTTTTATATTCCCTCCTTCCGTTTTAACTTTTTTAACTGCAACCCTCCCTCTTATCCTCTATCAAGATATATTCTCTCAGATCTCGGACACGCACGGGGCGATGACTGTGGCCAAGTTTGACCACTTCCTGCAGGAGGTCCTCAAACTGCCCACTGCTGTCTTTGAGGGGCCGTCCTTTGGTTACCATGACCACCATGCCCGTGCCTGTTTCTCCCAGCAGGTAGGCAAGAACCCTAACCACACACCTAACCCATTAGCACCAGCACCAGCACCACCCACACCCTTTCACCCAACCACACCCAAGACTTTCCCAAATTCCCACCCACGCTCTAGCGTCCCTAAACCACACCCTCATGCCAACCGGCATCCCCAAAATAAACTCAAAGCCCAAACACCGCTCAATCCTAAACAGTGCTCAGGCAAACCTCACCTACCATAGTTAAAACCTACCAAGCTGGCGAGAGCATGCTTTCACTGACTCTTGGAGTTCCATTGTGTCAGTATACCAAAGGTCATTGAACACTGACCAACATAGAGCAATGGGAGCAAACATGAATAGTTCCGGTTTGCATAAGTGGGAGTGTCACATAGCATCAAAATATAAACTTTTCAATGATCTTCTGTATCAGCGTATGAGGGCTGGACTCTGGTCTGCTTAAAAGGGGATTTTCCCCCCTCCCCGTTGCAAAAATAGAACACGGAACTTAACGTTTGTGCCTCTCGCTCCGCTCTTACCCTCTTTGGTTGTACTTGTTGGATGGTATGGGTTGGATGGGATTGTATCTAAGCAATGTTATTGTTCTGTATGCAGAAAAAGATCATGTTGAACATGTTCCTCGACACACTGTTGGCAGACCCGCCCCCTCATTGCCTTGTGTGGCTGCCACTAATGCATCGCCTCGCCAATGTGGAGAACGGTACATAACACACACACACACTCACACTCACACACATACACTCATACATATAGCACATACAGTAATTTCCTGAATATGAGCCGCACCATGTATAAACCTTAGGTCAGTGTTTTAGGCAAACTAAAAAAACAAAACCTTGTATTGACCTCACCTTTGTGTTAACCTCAGCCATGCATTAATCTCAGTTTACTAAACATTACCTATTGAATCACAATCAGATCAGATCAAGTAGAATGATGAAAAGAAATGCAATCCTCTATATAATCCACATCAGTGTGTTAACATTTTACAAAATCCATGTATTAACCTCGGTTAATAATTGGAAATTATGGTATATACATACAAACACAAAAAATGGTATGGTATATAAATTATGGTATATACATACAAACACGAAAAATCTCTATACATCTATGCTTGTGTATATACATTAGACACTGTAGAGATACAGCTGTCAGACATATTTTACTGATGTACTTACATATATGTAAGGTATATACAACATGTACATGCCACACAGTGAGAACACACAATACATTTTTGACGTGAACTGTGTGTGTGTGTGTGTGTGTGTGTGTGTGTGTGTGTGTGGTCTCCAGTCTTCCACCCTGTGCCATGTTCGTACTGTGGCGCTGCCAGCATGATGGGCTTCCGTTACTGTTGCCAGCAGTGCCACAACTACCAGCTGTGCCAGGAGTGCTTCTGGCGTGGCAATGCCAACCGTTCCCACAGCAACCAGCACCAGATGAAGGAACACTCCTCCTGGGTGGGTGTGACTGCACCGAGACTGACCAATCACAATGCTTTCCTTCTCCTCAACAGTTCCACACATATTAGCAATATGTTTCTTGCTAATATACCCGTAATATGATAAAAGAAACTGTGAATGTTTGACAGGTGGATACAGACCGTTATTCCTGACCAATGAAACTTCTTATGTGTTATTTAGTGTTGAAGGCTGGTGTGTGTGTGTGTGCTTATGCATATGTGTGTGTGTGCGTGTGCGTGCGTGTGTGTGCTTGTGCATATGTGTGTGTGTGTGCGCTCGCACTGTGTTTTTTGCGCTCCAGGGGTCTGCAGGCCATGGAAGCCTTTGGACTCTTTTTGAAAGTCAGGTGTGTGTGTGTGTTTGTACACTCGCACTGTGTTTTGTGCAGTTCAAGGGTCCACAGGCCATGCAAGCCTTGTGAAGTTGTGAAATCTAGAGGGCAGTGGTGTGTTGAGTGTGTGTTTGGAGGTGTGTATCTGGGAATCTGTGCCTCGCTAAGTTTCTTGTCTTTCTGTCTCTCTTTGGTAGAAATCTCCGGTGAAGAAGTTTGGTCAGGCCATCAGTAAGTCCCTGGGCTGTGTACCCAGCCGAGAGCCCGCCCACCCCATCTTCCCTGAGCACCCAGAGAGACCACTCGACCTCTCTAACCTTGTGTAAGTGTGTGTGTGTGTGTGTGTGTGTGTCTGTCTGTATGTATGAGAGAGAGTGAGAAAGGATAAGAGGGAGTAAGTAGACCATACATGTACATGTAATGTAGGTTCTCTCTGTCACACACACACACAAAATAGATAAATCAACTCTCTACATATAAACATCAGCTAAGCACTCAAGAAACTAACCTGCTGTCCTTATTAAACATGGAGTGTCCCAGTCTGTCACATGCAAAACCTCTTGCTCTCTCTCACTCCTATCTCTCAGAGGCCATGTTGTCTGGGTCAAATCATTGGCTGAGATGCCATCCGATTGGTCCCCCCTAATCATGTGACTTCCTGGTTTCCGTAGAGACCATGATGTAGAGTGCAGAGCTTATTAGATGCCAATTCAGTAGAGCGTGAGCCTGCCAGCAGTGCTCTCACACACACACACACATACACACACACACACACTCCCACTTCCCTTCACACACACACACGCTCTCACACACACAGTTTGCAGACAGAGAGAGGGAACTGTTTTTCTGTTTCAAGTTGCATGTGCTCCGTAGAAAGGTGAGCGTTTCCACTTTCTTACTGCTCGTTCTTTTCACTCTTTTCTACTTTATTGTCACCTTTTGTCCATCCTTCTGTCTGTCTGTCTGTCTCTTTCTCTCTTTCTTCCTTGTGTCTTTCATTCTTTCTTTTTCTTTCTTTCTTTCTTTCTTCAATCTCCACTGTCCCTAATCCTGTTTCTGTCACACTGTGTTGGACTATACTTCTCTCGCTCATACTCCTTTATTCCCTCTTTCACTTCTGTAAATATCACTGATATTCATCTACAATACTCTCTCTCTTTCTCTCTGCCTTGTTCTCCATTGCTGTCTCATTCCTCCTTCATCTTTCTCCGTATTCAAGTGTGAAAACATTTCTCTCTCACTTTTAGCATCTTTCTCTCTCCCCCCCCCCCTCTCACTCACTCACTCTCACACTCTCTCTCTCTCTCTCTCTCTCACACTCTCTCTCTCTCTCTCTCACTCACTCTCTCACTCTCACTCACTCTCTCTGTGCTGGTGATCTTTGTCCAGTCTGTGTTTGCTCAGGCTCTCAATCCTGCATGAGTGCTCGCTCAGATGCACACACTGGCAGCCAGAGTCTAGCACCAGTGTGTGTGTGTGTGTGTGTGTGTGTGTGTGTGTGTGTGTGTGTGTGTGTGTGTGTGTGTGTGTAAATGATGTCTTTGAGGGGAAAATGGTAAGACAGAAAGAATGTCAGTGGTTAACAGCGCTGTCTATAATAAGAATGTGTTGCAGTATACACAGATTTATCTGTTTTGAGTACTGGTTTTGTGTAAATGATGCACTGCATTGGGTTAACAGTTTTTGTGTCTGTGTGTGTGTGTGTTGATGTGTCCTGTATAGGATCTTTTTATCTCTGTGTTATGAAATTCCATGAAAGAATGTGTGTTTTTAGGCATGTGTGTGTGTGTGTGTGTGTGTGTGCGTGCCTGTGTGTATTTACGCTTACACTGTGTGTGTGTCACACGTCTCTTTTCACCGCAGCCCCCCACGTGCCCCGGCCCCCTCCAACATAAACGACACGGCCATGGTCTCCTCCGGAGCTCCCACCCCCACCAAGAGGTGAGATACCCCATGACCTTCTCACCTTTCAACTCTGACCCTGACTAAAGAATTGCTGAAGACAAAACAAAGGTGGAGAGATGGGTCCCTGAACACAAGGCAATAGAATTGGAAATAGAACAGGAAATAGAAAAGAGAACAAAAGAAGGGGAGAGAAAAAAAACAGCTGGCAAGCTAGACAGAGTTATTGATTAATCCTAGTTATTGATTAAACGCTGTTAAACCCGATGACATTGGGAGTGTTTATGTTTGAGGAGTGGGGGAGAAAGAGAAAAGAGAGAGGAAAAGTGAGGATGAATGAGAAGAAGTGCATAACCATTAGTGCATTCACATGCAGTGCAGCAGACAGGGGCTAGCCAGAGGAGTTTGACTCAGTATGTGTGTTTAGGAATGTCTGTGAGAGAATGAGAGGATGAGGAAGAGTGGAACCAGTTTTAGGAGTCTGTTTCATTCATTCGCCAAGATTGTGTGTGTGTGTATGTGTGTGCGTGCATGTGGGTTTGTGTGTGTGTATGTTTACAGTGAGTATGTGTGTTCTCCAGTATGTGTTTGTGTGTGTCAGCATTAGGATTAGGTGTGTGTGTGTGTGTGTATTATTTGCTAGGCTAGTACCCTGATGCCAACTTTCCATTGTGTGTTTCATCATTGTTCGAGTGTGGTCATACCTTGTCATCCTATTTATGATGATGTGTTTCTTGTGCTGTGAATGCGTTAAGCTGCAGTGTGTGTGCTCCACCACATGAGGGCACCTGTCCTCCCAAAGGTCTTCGGCCCTCAGTGGCATCTCTCCACTGTCCAAGTGGACTTAATTGGCTCAAATAAGGCAAATAATCAATTATCTCTCCAGTCTCCACTGGAGCATCCAAGCCCTCTGGTCCTGAGCACTTAATACATGCCCTGCAGCGTAATGCCTGGATTCATTTCATCAAACTGACATCTACTCTGTGTCTCCCCTTTGTGTTTGTGTGATTGTATCCCTGTGTGTGTTTATGTGTCTCTGTGTGTGCATGTTTATGTGATTGTTTATCTGTCTGGATGTTCATTCATGTCCATATGTCTATGTTGTGTGTGTGTGTGTGTGTGTGTGTGTGTCTGGTTATGTGTGTATATCGGAATGTGGAATTTGGGCTTCGGTGTGTGTGTGTGTGTGTGTGTGTGTGTGTGTGTGTGTGTGTGTGTGTGTCTGGTCATGTTTGTATATTGGAATGTGGAATTTGGGCATTGTTTTGTGTTTGTGTGTGTGTGTGTGTGTGTGTCTACATGTGTCTACATGTATTTTTGTAAACAACTGGCCTGAGAGCAGCAGAGTGCAAGGTCTGGCTGCAGCACAGCGAATGAATGAGGAGCATGCTCTCATCGCTGCCTACGTCAACCGCCTGCAGAACAGCCCACGGTGAGAGAGCGAGAGATGGCACCAACCAAAACAGGATAGGAAGAGACAGGATGGAGAGAGTGGTGTGTGTGTGTGTGTGAAGACTGTTATCATTATAGCTGTTTTTTTCCTGGGAGAAGACTGTGTGTGTATGTGTGCGCGTGTGTGTGTGCGTGCTGAAGAATGAATAGGAAGAGAGTCTTACAGGTCACTCACACAAGCAATGATAACTATATAGACATCTGTGTCCTCACTGATCAGCGATGAGGACAGTCAGCTTTGTAATGTTCTCAAAATAGCTTGGGGTTTATATGTTGTTTTCATCAAAGCTTTTGTTATCACTATAGCTATTTTTCTTGGTGTGATTGTGTGTGTGTGTGTGTGTTCTCCAGACATAATGCGGTAAAGATGGGGGACGGACCGCTGTGTGTCCAGCAGTGTAGTTCAGTCCAGTGGATTTGTAAAGCTCTGGGGAATGTCACAGCAGGGGAGAGAGACAGAATTGTGAGGGTTTACTGATTCTTTGTGTGTGTGTGTGTGTGTGTGTGTGTGTGTGTGTGTGTGTGTGCATGCAGTGCTCTGGACAGCCCCAGTCGACTTGATGAGGAGCACAAACTGATTGCCCGCTATGCGGCACGTCTAGCCGCAGAATCAGGAAACCCAGCGGTTAGTAACATCCTCTCCCTCTCTCATACACACATATGTGACAAAGATCATTCATACACACCATTTAAAATATCATTGCTGCACACATTTGGCGGGTCTGAGTTTCATTTGAGCTGGTTGTGTGCCTGTGTGTGTTTTGTGTGTGTGTGTGTTTACAGAGGCTTCCAGGAGACTTCAACTTTGATACCAATAGGCAGCAAAGGCAGCTAATTGCGGAACTGGAGAACAAGAACCGGTAAGCATCTTTGTGTGTGTGTGTGCGTGTGTGTGTGTGCCTTAGTGAGACATGTTGGAGTGCTATAATATGTGAATGTCTGTGTCTTCAGGGAGATTCTGCAGGAGATTCAGCGCTTGCGCTTGGAGCATGAACAGGCTTCCCAGCCCACCCCAGAGAAGGCCCAACAGAATCCCACCTTACTCGCTGAGCTGCGGCTGCTCAGGTACACACACCACTCAGGAGGACACTCCTCACTGGGATGTATCTGTACCCTAGCCCCAGGCTTCACTGCAGCAGGCCCAGGCAGACCAATGACACTGTAGTAAAACTGCTGTAGTGTTCAAATAAAGTGGGACCTTCAAAATGAGAACACTGCCAATGGTTCATAATTCAGAACTGGACCATTTCACACTTTTGTCAGCCTGAGCCTTTTGTCTTTTTTTATGGTGTGTGTGTGTGCCTGCGTGCACGTGTGCGTGTTACAGGCAAAGAAAAGATGAACTGGAACAGAGGATGTCAGCCCTGCAGGAGAGCCGGAGAGAGCTGATGGTGCAGTTAGAGGGACTTATGAAACTGCTAAAGGTAGAACACAGACACACATCAACAAACAAACACACACACTATACATAACCACATAACCAGTCACTGACAATAGACAATAAACATCCATGCGCACACGCATGCACACACAACACACACACACACACACACACACACACACACACACTCATACACATAGCCAGTGCCTGACATAATGTGTGTCCAGTATCGTCCATAAGGTGGCAGCAGTTGCTTATTCCCTTTCACTCCTCATTCACTTCCTCACTATATGAATCCAAATGCCCTTCCTGACCCCTAGAGCCTGGTCCCTCAATGAATCAGCCAATGGGAGGGTGGCACTGGAATTCAGCCTCTCTTTTCCTTTTCTATCCTTTTTTCTTTGATTTTTTAAAACCCCTTTTCTTTCATTTCTAACCTGTACCTGTTATATTTATTTTATTAATATGCAATATCATACCAGAAGATATTCTCTTGTTCTAATTTGCATTTCTAGTTATTTATTTCTCACTTAAATGGCCGTTTCTCACTGTCTGTCTCTCTGATGCATCTGTCTGTTTTTCTGGCCTCTCTGCTCACTCTTGCAGGATGAGGAACAGAAACAGGCTGTAAGTGTTAGTATGCAAAGTGTTTGTGTGTGTGCGTGTGTTGTGTGAACAAATTAAACTGTGCATGTGAAATGACTAGTTCAGGTCTCTGTGGATGTAACAGTTTTTGTGTTGTAATAATGAACTTGTTTGTGTGTGTGTGTGTGTGTGTATGTGTGTATGTCTGTGTGTGTGTGTATGTCTGTGTGTGTGTGTTTCCTGCATGTGTGCACATACACACATGCTTAGTAAATATGTGCATTTCAGTTGAGGCATATAGACAGTAAGTACTGCACACATCAAGGGTCTCTGCAAGGATGTCTTCCTCATGTTTCTTTCATTGTCACCAAACAAATCCAAAATCTTATCAGCATATGTTTCCATCTCAGTGTGTAACTAAAGCACATATGTAGCCCATGGTCTGCCTCTCTGACTGATGGATATATATGTATTGGCAGGAGGCAGACAGATAGTGCTGTCTGTTAAGCCTAATGGAATGTGGTTGGATCATTGCAGTTGCTTTGTCAGTGCTAGTCTTGTGTGTACAAACTTTGTACGTAGTATTTGTGCACTATGTTTATGTCTGCGTGCTTGTGTGCTCAGTCTAAAGAGGTGCTATTTGAAATGTCTATGTCTATACACTAACGTTTGTGTGTGTGTGTTTGTGTGTTTGTCTATTAGGCTCAGGCTGCAGGCTCACCACAGACATCACCGAGTCATGGCGCGAGTCGACCAATCCCTATGCCTGTCCGCTCCACAGGCTCCACCCCTACACACCAGCCCCAGGATTCGCTGACGGGGGTCGGTGGAGACGTCCAGGAAGCTTTCGCTCAGGGTGGGCAACATGCAAACATAAACAGAGATGCTGTATGTAAACATACAGTCAGCCAAACAAAGCAGCATTCAGTGGTCAACACACACACACACATACACACATATAGTATCTGCCCACAGAGGTGGTTAGTTGTAATCTAACAATTTAATATAACAATATAATATGTAATCTAACAACATCTGTTAATCTTGGCCTCAGGTGCCCGTAGAAACCTCCGGAATGATCTTCTGGTAGCGGCTGACTCAATAACCAACACCATGTCATCACTGGTCAAGGAGCTGCATTCTGGTAGGCCACACAGGCGTAACAGACAGAGATATGGGCATCTACATTCATGCCCCTATGACAAACATGGTGTATATGCTCAGACAGGTTATGAATTATAATATAATATAATATAATATAATATAATATAATGCCTGCGTTATAAGGATGAGTTAACCTGGGGGTGATAAAAGTGTGAATGTATTCAGTACTTTAACTTAACTTAACTTAAGACTAGTACTATAGTAACATTTTGAATCACTAAGCTTTCACTCTGTCTCTTGCTAGTGCTATGGTAACTATTAGAATCACTGAGCATTTACTCTTGTCCTGCTGTTTCTTTTCCTTTCTCGCTCGCTGCCCTCTCTCTCTCTCTCTCTCTCTCTCTCTCTCTCTTTCTCCATCCCTATCTATTTATCTCTTTGTGTTTTCCACTGTGTCTCTCTCCTCATCTCTTTTGGTGTTTCAGTAGACGATGGAGCAGAAGAGGAAGACGAGAGGTTCCAGAATGGAAGAGACAGAGGTGAGAGTTGACACTGACACATATACACGCACACACACAAACACACTAACTCTGACTCACATGCACTCATAGACACACAAACACACATACACACACACAAAATATGCAGTCTCTCACTTACACAGAGTCCATATGTGAGCTATATAAGCAAAACCAGTCAAACTTTTTAAATGTCAGTGTGTCATAACTTCATATTCAACACAGTCAAATATATTGTTAGCCATGAACCATTGAGCCTCTGTCCTCAGATTATTGTTACAGATGCATAGGTTCAGCAACCATGCAGGTCTTACTGAACTCCGCACAACCATTTAGGCCCTACTAAACTCAACCATGCACACAGTCATGTAGGCCCTTTTGAACTCAGTCATACACATAACCACACAGGCCCTACGGTAAACAATCACGCAACCATGCAGGCCTTACTGAACGTTCACACAGCCATAAACTTACTAACTTCATCCCAACCATATGAATTGACCAGCAGGTTTGCAGTGACCCGATAAATGTCCAGTTTGATTCACCATTTGATTGACCATTTAGTACAGGTAGTCAACTGTGTGTGCCTGCCGATAATGTCATCTGTGTGTTTATATATGACTTAACTTAGCCTGTGATGCATGCGCTAGCTACCTGACTTAGCCTGAAGCCTACCTGCGCAACCTCGTTTGCCACATTTACAGTGCCGGGCGAGTGCGTCTGGCGTGTGTCCGCTCTGCTCTCGACCTCGTTAATGGTTAATGACTCGTTAGCATTAATGAGGGAGCTGTTTATTGGGCGAGCCGTCTCCGAGCTCCACATGGCCCAAGTGCTGGGGCTTTATGGGTGTTTTTTTAACTGCTTCCTCTCCGCTCAGAAAAGGGTCCCAGACAGAGCAGCTGCCCGCTTTATGGCCCCCATGCTCTGGTGTACATGGCTCATTATCCAGAGGTTTCACTATTTTTTTTTTCCTTTTATTTTCTTCCCTCCTTCGTCCCCCCTTTTGTATCCTTCTCTTTACCTGGTGTTTCCCAGTGTCTGATCAGCTCCATGCCATGTAGGCGGTCTAGGCGTGAGACTCTTGGCACAGTTGCTGTAGACAGACATTCTTAATCAATCATGGCACAGCAAGACCTTTGTCAGCAGCCTGGGGTGGTCAGACATGTTTAATAGAACCCAGAGCAACATGTGTATCCATAGATGAATACAGTAACTATGGCAGGTTAAATTAAAGATGAATGCAGTAATTGTAGCAGGTTAAATTAAATGTTTACACTTTTTAACAGACGTCCAATTTGTCCAACAAAGCCTCCATTATATTTGATCCGAGGACCGAATAAAACAGAGATTCCAGAGATGTGGCTCACCCCTTTCTTCAGTCCTCCTGGAGAAACTCTGTGTTATTGTTTTGGGAGGGGCAGGCTACACGCTGTTTGTTTTCAGTTTCGGAGCCTGGATATTGTAAAAAAAGACACTATTTTTTTTTTTATGGTGACGCAGGAGGTGGAGGCGGATCATTAGGAGATATGATTTTTACGTTCTAGAAAGTGTTATTTGTTTCCAAACTTCATAGCATCACTGACTGCACCTTAACTCCAGTTAACAGTTTTTGGCCTGGGTGAAAAAAAACCCAGAGAAAAAAAACCCGGAGATTTCAGCTAAGACTGAACATTTAAAACATTTTGCATTGATCATTTTGATTGTGCTACTGATACAGCTATCTGTCTGTCAAGAGACAGATGTGTCTCATGTAGATAAATAAATTAGTAGCGAGGTGTGAGAGTTGTACCTAGTGATTTATGTGCAATATGTTGAGTGTTGGTAAATGCTACATCTATTGGGATAAGGGTGCAGGTGTGTGTGTGTGTTCAATGTGTTAGGTCAATTATGATTCTCATTTAAAAAGGACTGAAAGGATATTTTGTCATGTTGATCTGCAGGAAAGGCAACTGGACAGAAACAAATGGTCTCTTTGTAGACTCCACCCCCCCAGCGAGAGGCACAACTTGCAACCACTGCTGTCATCAGAATACCGGGACAGTACCAAACAGCGCATCCTTTGAAACGACAAGAAAAAACTTGAAAGAACACAGACAAACACAAACAACAAAAAAAATTATGCCATATCAGGATCACTGTAATGGCCTCTGCCACCAGCTGATGAGGTGGTTTAGAGATTGCATTCATTCTGTTTCTCTCCTTTGAGGAGAGTAGTGTTGTGTTTCCCTGGTTCTGTGCTTGACTGCTGTGTTATTGTTTGTTTTTATTTTTATTTTGTTTTATTTTTGTTTTTAAGATTAGGAATTGATTTGAGTTTTTGCGCTTGAATTGATTGAAGCTTTAGCTCGTGGGAGGGGAAGGTCTGGGAGGATGAAGTGAAGATACAGTGGGACAGAGGCAACCCAAAAATAGCTGAACGGTGACCCTGCCTATTTTGATTGACGGTGCTAAAGCTCCACCTCCTGTGGAGGATACACAGAGAATGGGATTGAAGAAATGATGAGAAAGTGACAGAAAGCGAGAGGATGATGAACGAAAAGAAAGAGAAAGTGGATAATGGTCAGATGTGTACCAAATAGATGTGCGGAATTATGTGAGCAAGGACGTGGAAGACAATTGGTTTAAGAATGGTTGAGTTAACAGGCATTGTCAGAAAGGGGGTGGGGCTTGTTTGTAGAGAATATTTATTGCTGTATGTCTGGCCTGTGACAGACAGATCTCAACCAGTATGGTGTGTTGTTTGTTTATTTATTGCCTCGATGGATGCTTATTTATTTTCCTAGTTTGGCACATTAATGTAAATGTTTATGTAGAGAGCTGGAGGGTATTCCAAGCTTGTGGTTCTGTAACTCACTTTGATAAATTAAATCTGAGAACAAGTATAACGTAAAGAAAATTCTCCAGATGAAAGAGCCTTATGGCTTCATTCTCTCAGCAAAACAAAGCCATAGTGCTCTTTTAGGAGCGTTTACTACTTATTCTCTGTTCATTTATCCAGGTTTGTCACTGACCTACGAACTTGAAATACCCCCTGATCCCCCTACTGTTGGGTCACATGATCACATGATGATTTTAAGTCAGACTGAATCAATCAATGCTGTATCTCTGGGTCAACCAGACGAGTTTTTGTGTATATTAAAGACAGATTATTTACTTATAGAGATTTGTTGTAGGTACTACGCTTTTGTGTTCAGTGTGTGGAGGATTTTTTTTTCTCATTTTGTGAAAGCACTGCTGTTTGTTGTTTTTTAGCTGATTATCTGCCACATGCACATTTAAATATCTGGCCTGCTGTGTGATGCAGTGTGTGTGTGAGTGTGAGTGAGTGAGAGAGTGTGCGTGTGTGTATGAGAGAGAGAGAGAGAGAGGGTGTCTGTGTGGACCGCTGGACTGTAAAATCACACTAGTGAGGCAGCTTGAAAAGTCTCTAAGACCTAAGAGTTGGTGGATTCTGTTCTTTCAGTAATATACATTGTGTTTAAAAATCTTATAATACCTACTGTAACAGAAAAGGTCATGAATATAATTGTGCCAAAATTATATGTTCATTTTACGATTTTGATAGTGTAGTCTTTCAGCAACGCTGCAGTGTGTTTTCAGATGATCTCTCCACACCTATGCTACCGTACGTCACCCTAAATGCACGCCAAAACATGACCTCACTTCCTGTTCCATTACATGTGCCACAGAATCACCCCCACCCAATCCAAATGGCCCCCAGCTGCCCTCTACCCCCACCCACTCCACCCTGTCCTCCCCTTGGGTTGCTTACAGGAGGACAGAGATACTTGTGCTACAAGCGTTCCTTGTATTTTGTCTTTGAAATGCATGTTTTTTTTGTGTGGATTGGGGTGGAGTGTGTTGGTGGACTAAGAGTGATGTCACTGGGATGTTGGAGTGGGTGGTGCTGGAAACCATTTGCTTCTTTTGTAAACATCAATCAGGTGTCTTGAGGGTGCCGCCGAAGTACTGTGTCTTTCTAGCTCTGGGGCCAGAGTCAGGGAACCTGAGTCAGGGGTCCTTAGCCTGCTGGGCCCCTCAAAGATCTGCGTCCTGTGTCAGACACCAGAGAGCTTTTTACCGGGGTTCTGCAGGATATTTTTTTCTGTCATGATAACTGAATGTTGATCTGTGCAGATGAAATAAATCATATTTTAAAAGAACATTATGTAGTGTTTTCATGTTCACACTGGGACGGGGGTGGCATAGTGGCTAACCCTATGCCGCTCTAAGGGAGCCTTGAACAAATTGATAGTTGACAAATGTAAGTCGCTTTGAATAAAAGCATCTGTTGAGTGCATAAAGGCAACTGTTCACTGCCTACTCCATCTCATTAGATTAGTTCAATCTCATGATGTAACTTCATTATAGGCTACTTTTTTTCAGCTGTTGTATCTTGAACCCACACTAGTAGCTCCGGGCAGGCGTCCTCTTCAGCTCAGTGCTTCCACCGACACGAGTGGAAAACTGAATCATGCAACATACACATTTCCATAGTAGGCTTCGAGGGCTTGTGTAGGACTACGTGCACCTTGCCTCCCACTACCTGTGATGTCTTTCAGTTGCCATAGTTACACACTGACGTGGCTCTTCAATGGTGACTAAAATGTACTTTTTGCTAGCTCGCTCGTTATAATTCCGCAACATGAAGTGTGCCAAGTGATTGTTTTGCCAGTTCAAACCACGCCACGCTTGACAGATTACTTACTGACTCTAGAAAAGACGGTAAACAGTAGATAAATTTGGCTGATGATTACTTGGGCCCATAAGAAAAGTTGACTAAATAGAAATATAGGCTAGTGCTTGTACTTTAGCCCATGTAGGTATTGCTTGAAAATTAAATTGAGTTGAGCATCTATAGTATATAGCTTTATCTGTCTGTAGCCTGATCTGTGAATTGTGATAATTACCGCATTAGGTCTATGAGAACGGAAATAGACTACATACAACGTAATGTCCCACAACCTTAGAGCCATATTAAAATATTTTGTGCTGTTAGTTAATGCTACCCGTCTATAACACTAGTTTGGCGATGGAGCCCGCGCGTGGCAGTATCAGCAATAGAACGATCCAGACACGTGCGGACCTACGAACTAGAACGCGCCGGGTGATTGTGAGCCGGAGCTGGTCGACAGCCAAGGTGAGCCCGTCGCGACGTGGGATGAATTTTAATAAGAGGGGGGGCGAATCAGGCCGGGTTTGTCTCGACGTATTATAGGTTGGGAATCTGGGTATGTTAATGCTGGAACTCCTCTTCATATGGTTAGTGCAGTATGCGTAAAGCGCTATCCGCTCACTGATGGCCAATTTGAACGTGATTGCAACTCCGTCTCCATGGTGTGAGTGCTGCAAAGACGTGAATTTACACACTTTGGACACTTGTGAACATTCAAGGTCATTTCCTTCCCTGCACACGAATTCATTGTTCAGGCATCCATTGTCTTTGTCGTCATTCTGTCGTTAGTCTATGCAATCTCTTGCACAACCAAACCAAACCCTTCTGGCAAACAGATAACTTTTACTGGAGCATGTAGGCCTATGGATAGATTAAATCTATACTTGATTTACACACATATACACACACAGCTTCCTTTGTTCTATGAAACCCACTGTGAATGGCACTGGCACCCTCACCTGACTGTCTAGCTGTTCATTCTTTAAGATGATTGAGATGAATAGGGTAAATATTTTGTGTATTGGTGTAATTGTCTATTTGCCTGTGTTCATGGTCCATTGTCTGACACAAAAAAAGGAAGGAAAAATGTGAACAAAGACATTTATTTTAAATTGTATCAGATGAGTTAGGGGACTTCCACTCAAGGGAAAGAGTGTGTGTTTTATATGTTTACTGCATCATGCACACACACACACACACACACCTCCCTGCCTGCATGTGCATAGGCAGCTTGCTGTGCTGCTGGTGTTGTGTAATTGTATCCTGAGGGACTTCGGCACAAACTCTCTCACCTCTGGCAGCTCTGCAGGAGAGAGAAACACACACCCCTGACTTCAAAGCATGCGACAACAGAGCACCCGCACAGGGTTTATCAGGGGTCAGACGCCCCTCACAAACCAGTGTATGCACTATCACATAAGGTACACATGTCCTCCAGCATACTTGTACAAATACACACACACACACACACACACACACACACACACACACACCTACCATAATGAATACATGCATACTCAGTTACACATCAAGTCATGCACAATATATACAATACAGTACCATACTGTACATACATGTGTGTACAACATACACACTCAGGTCATGTCTGCATGCACATACATTTTCACAGAGAGGGAGAGTGTGTGTGTGTGTGTGTGTGTGTGTGCAGTGAACACAACACTCACATCAAAGAGGATGTTTTCATCCACAGGAAACAGGATACATGAAAAACTGCCATAATCAGTTTGGACGTTTCTCACATGCCTAATCACACACACACGCACACATTTGTTATGCAGCACACAATACCACATACACACCCAAACATACATAACATGCTGGTATATCCTCAGCTCCACAGCAGGACACAAACGGGTGGTTACATTCTTCTTCTGCTTATAGTGTCACAAAGGTCATGTTCCTGCCAAAATACCAGAGGTGAAATCCAGGTTTGAAATGCATCTGTTCATAAGGGATTTCTTTGCCATACCCAAAGTCAATGTTATGCCTATGTTAGCTTTATGATTTTAAAATTCTATTTCTTGTAGTGTGCCACTTCTGTACAGTGTAGGCCTAATGCAAAACGTGCAGAAGTGGTAGTGACATATAGCTGTAGTAGTAACGGCAGTAACTTTTCACATTTCAGACCTGCAGAATTACAGTAGGCTACAGAGGATTGGTTCAGTAAAAAAAGTTGTCTAATTGTCTCAAATATTTTAAAAACGAATATGGCAATGCGCGTTTTTTCTGTATTAATACAAGCACTGGACTGCTTCGAGTTACTCTAGAATGGAGGGATTCACTTTGGGAGACGATTCCGTGATGTCACGACAAGACGAGCCCAACACCAAACTCCGTCTAGGACCCTGCGGAATCTCTTCCGGTCTGCCGGCCTCTGCGGCGCACGAGAGCGGAGACACCGGAGCGGGCCAGGCCGGCAAGGGAGGAGGTGGACCGGGAGAGACGCGGAGGGAAGACCGGGCAGCGCGCGACTACCGGAGGGTACAGGCCTGGGGCTGGCGAAACGGGTAAATAAGACTGCGCGGTGTTGGGTAAATCACACCGACACGCGTCCTTTACACACATTTGTCAGTCGTGTCAAACTTCAGCGTTACAGTGAGTTGATTCATGCAATGGTGGGTTGTCTGTCCGGGATTACAGTGCGTCCGCAGATGTGCGCTTTAAAAGCTGCGTGAACTTGAGGAGTTTTCTCGCGCTCTGCCGCACAGTCAGCCTCTGCTAGTCAGTCACCTCTGCTAGTAAAAATATAATAAATGGCACAATAGTGTGGTTTCATGTCGTCGTGCGGATTCCTCCGATAATTATCAAGCTAATGCGGAAAAAGAGCAGAGGTTTCAGTCGTTTCCTTCTATACAGATGTACCGAGAACGAAGCGACAAGAACTTGGGTCTCGGTACGTAATTAAGGATGGCAGACGCCGCCGGCGCGAGACCCCGCTCCACTTATCTGACTGAATATTTCAATGATGTCATTAACATATTGTTGATCTGTTTATGTCGATAGACAGCACATATTTCGTCCATGTAAACACATGTACATGGTGATTTCTTCCGAAATATTTAAGTTAGCCTATAATTTGCTTTGTCCAGGAAAAAAGGGGAGGAGTGATTTCACATCCCCTTAATAAGTATTTTTCCATGATTATAATCTGAGCCCATTCCTCAAAGCTATGCACACAGGGAGTGCGCTAGCATGCAGGCCAAATGACTCATTGATTATCTTACCTAATGATCGGGGTATTTCATGCGACCGTGCTAACTCTAGTCTCGGGCAGCCGACATCAATTCGGTCGCAGAGAGATGGTTTGAGCTTTGCATTTTTTTCTGTTTAACGTCAGTGACAGTGCGTCGGTGGAGGCCTGTCGTACCCAAAATTGGGTTGTAATCCAGTCTGGGTGTCTGACCTACATGCATGTCTGCCTCTCTGTCGATGTGGCGGAGGTGTGCTCACCTGTCCTGCGCAAATGACCACCAAAACTCAATAGATGGTATATTGAACATGCTAGCCAACGTAGTCCATGACCACTGACATTCAAATGTGTCATATATTTAAAAATTAAATAAAATATAGAACCTTTTCAAACGTGTGTCATGTCTACGTACAGGCTAGGATCTGGGTCTGTTCACCTCCGAGAAGTCCACGATTAGCCTATACGATCTACATGAAAGTTCTGGGGTGTTTGTGTGTCCGTGCGCGCGAGCATCTAGATGTGCTAGTATGAAAGATTCAGTGATCAAATAACACATTTTTCATTTAATTACACCAGCACCTGTTGTCTGTCACAAGACAATATTTCAAATATGGGGGACACTTGAAACTCCTTTCAAACCTCCTTGCCCTGATATTAAGCACAGAGAACTCAGTAGGTCATATCATCTCGTTATTTTAAATCATTGCCAATTCTCCTTCGTGGTTCGAACAGTCATCGGTTTAATGTATTTTATAACTAAATGTTTTGCACGTACATTTAATCTCCTTTGAAGAGGCACCCGTTTGACGCGTTCCACACATCCTTAACCCCGCCTAACCCACAAACTTGAGAACATTCGGAGGTAGTGACCCACTGCAGAACTCTACATGATGTTGGCCCTTCCTAGTCACCCAATGAAAGATAATTGAAATGGACTTCTTCCAAACACTGTGTTTGGCGTATCTAATCGAATATAGACCTGTGTTGAGGCTGATTCATTTTCCTTACACGGAACACATCTGGGTGAACATTTGAATGCAAATAATTTCTTTACGCCTTTCCGACCGTCGCCTTTCAGCTTTTGTCTTACAGATGCATTTCACAGAGACACTAGACCTGAGACAAGCCCACAACACGGCATTTGGATGACATTCACCTATCTCACACACCTTCATTCGCACGAAAGTTGACCTGCGGGGGGGGGGGGGGGGACATAATGGAATCAGTCAAACATTATTTTTTTCATTCCACGTCAGAATACACTGACACTGCAAATTGCTCTATCCAGTACCGTGAAAAAGTGGAAAATAGAATTTGGCAGCGATTCAACGACCGCCATGTTAAAGTCCAGCCTTGTGCACAAGGATTGTCTGCTGCCAGAATGGTTATCTATAGGATATTGGAAGTCTTTTGTAAAAAATGAGACTTATCGGAGATTATCAATACAAGAATTTTCTCAAGCGATTAAAAATTTTAGTCGCATTCTAATCTATTTCAAGTGTGATACGCAGAGGTTTAGCAGCGGGAATAGTGTGTCCAATTGTCAACTACCCAGCGTTATTAACCCTGGAAATGCGCAAATATAACGACAAAATAGACTTAATATTGTGTCACGGTGTTTGAGTTCCTATGAAATATCATTCTTGCTTGTTATTAGACGTATTGTATTGAATCTGTCACAAATCTACTTCTTACAATTTAGTAATACTGATTTACAAGGAGTGTTTTAATGTAACTGGGAATCATCCATTTCTTTGCTTTTTTATTTTCAGGGAGAGTGGAGATCGGAAGGTTTGAAGGCGGAAGAGGATCCGATCTTCCAAAAATCAACTTTAGTCTTTTTTTTCTTTTCAACTTGATTTGAACCACAAACGAAAAATAAAATCTTCATTTTAATTGACAATGCCATCCAACGCAGCGGCTGCCAATCCTGCATTCAAAACTTCCGACTTGGACTGTGACGCAGCAACGAAAAAAACGGTAAGGCGGTAACATGGCCACCTTGAATACCCGATAGTGTGTGTGGTATGGTTGCGACTCTGTGTGTGTATGCGTGTGAAGGACAGTACTGCTTCTCGCTCGCACAGACATGTGTATGTGCGTTGTGCATATGGATGCGTGTGAGAGAGAAAGAGGAGGGGGCGGGAGCAACGTGTCTGCAAACGAGCAGCTCACAGATCGGTCTATAAAGACAGACCAGACGCCGCCGCAAAATCCACTGCTCTAGACTTGCACGGAGGAAGACAGTCAGGAGTTCCGAATCAAATTAGGTTTGCCGTCCTTAGTGCAGCCATTTTCCTCTGTTCAAAATGGACAGTTTCCGAAGAAAAGCCAAATGTTTCCCATAGAGGCCCAAGGCAAACCAGATGTCTCAACTCCGTACTCCGTCAGTAGGGACTGGCATTCAGATGTATTTGTAGATTGTAGGGCAAACGAAAACGTAGGTCCTGAGCGTAGCTTAGAGTACATACATTTACAGTAAAAGGCTACAGCAGTGCTACAGTAATGGTGATGGTATATAATGGTAAATATGGAAACAGTGATGGCTCTAAAGTCAAGCATCAGTGATGCGTTTTTGTCTGTTAAACCGGAGGTTTTGACGCACTTTTGAGACAATTATAAAATGATCAAATGAAAATGTGCTTTGAGCATCTATTAGGCAGCCCTAATGTTGGAACCCTAGCTTAGGCTTTGTGCATAAGACTGTCATTAGTCTACTGTAAGTGTGTGTGTGTGTTGATTTTAATGTTCTAAGATCAGAAAATTTCTTCTTGGGGGTTAAAGCCTCTTGAGATCTGTGCGAAAGCATTGATTCCAGGACTGTTTTCTCTGCAATTTCCAGTCATTAGCCTGCAGCGTTTGTGTGGACGTCTGCATGAACTCTGTGAGAAGTTATTTATTGCCCTCTGGTGTAGTATTTATTGCTGTTGTCAGACAGTGTTTTCTTTGGCCCTGTCAGGGCGGCAGGTTGGCCGTCAGAACCTCCTCTCTCCCAACATTCTCCACACCACGGCACACCACACACACTTGTACGCTCCAATCTACTTTGTATCTGTGTGTGTATCTGTTTCTTTCTCTTGTATGCACACACACACACACTTTTACTCTGACTCTCACTCTCTGTCTGTCTGTCTGACTCAAATACCCCCTCACGCACACTCATCTGACCCACACATTTAGTTTTGACACAGAGAGGTGAGTGTTACACAGCTCTTCATTTTTCTAAATGTTACACATTCTTGCATCCAGCTCTTCTGTCTTAGTCTCACACACACATACAAAACTCTCTTAAACACTTTTGCTGCTTTCTTGTTGAAGAACATGCTCATCATACACACACACGCACACATGCACACTGCTCTCTCACATTCAGTCACGTCTCTTGGTCTCCCACACATTTCAGGTTAATTGCTTAGCCAGTAGAAGCTAACAGAAGCACACCTGTACAACTCCCCCTCTCTCTCTCTCCCTCTCTCTCTCTCTCTCTCTCTCTCTCTCTCTCCCTCAGACAGACACACACGCACACACACACACGTCAGTCTTGCTGTTCAGAGGAAAGACTTGCATCTCACTTCGTCACCCAGTGGCCTCAATGCAGCTGAAACACGTCTCACTCCTGTCATTGCGCTGCTGGCTGTGCCAAAGTGCCGCAAATAAATCAGAGAAAATCATTTTTTGAAAACTAATTTTCTAAAAACCACATCATAAAAACAGCTGTCTCTCGGTCAGCCGTGAGGCCCGCTCTGTTTGTTTGCCCTTTGGGAATGTTTGTGTCTGGAGTTGGAGCTTATGTTGTCTTTGGAGCGAGACGTTTGTCAATTCTTCAGCTCGTCAACAGACATGGAGGCCCTTCTCTTGGGAGAGAAGATTTTTTGGGTGTGTAAGACAAATCTGTGGGCTTTTTGCAAATATATAATGCTGTAATATACAGGAAATAATGGTCAGCTTAATGGTCAGCTGTTGTAAAGTTGCACCTTGGCCCTCTTATCCACAAATAATAATTTCACACCAGGTTGGTTCATTTCCTTTGCTTTGTATTCAGTGTTATTATGCAAGGTAAATGGGTGTTAAAATGACTTCTGTGATAATGGTATGAGGTCTTTTTCTTGGCTTGGCTTGATGTTTGTACAGTGCTTTCTACTAGAAGAGTGTGTGCATGTGTGTGTATGTGTTTGCATGTGTGTATGTGTTTGCATATGTGTGTATGTGTGTGTGTTTGCATATGTGTGCATATGTGTTTGTGTGTGGTATCAGCCTGGGTAGCTGAGGCCTTGAGATGTGTTTGACTTCTTCTTTGAACCTTTAGCTGTTCCCCAGTGTTTTTCTTTTCTGACAAGGTCTGGTCAGATTTCACTAGTATTGGTAGACACTCTGAAACTCTGAGAGAGAAAGACAAAAAAAAGAACACCCTGGCTGCGATGTTCTTTGAGAAAACATGGCGGATGAAGAGAGTTAACCAAAGCATGGGAGTAAGAAAGGACAGGATGATGATGAGATGGCAAGGGAAAGAAAGACAGGATAGAGGAGGAGAAGGTGGAGGTGAAAAGAGGCAGCCGCCAGAACAGAGTCTATTTCACCGGGGGAACTTCCTTTCCTGGCGCTGATCGTAGTCTGGTTGCTTGGCAACAGGAGGATCCCAAAATAACTTGCCGTTGACAGAAATAGTGCAGATTCAACAGCCAACCAATCAGCCTGTCCAGTGGCACACACCAAAATCCTCGTGTAAGACGTCTGTGCCAGATACTCCACTGGCTCACCAAACCTTTTCACCATGGCTCAGTCAGGACCCAGACACAGCAGCTACCGCAAAAGTGACCAGCACAGTCGCCATTCTGAATATTTCACTAGATTCTCAGCTCTCCGAAATAACATCCAACCACCCCCCATCCTCAAATACACACACACACACAAGCAGGGCCTGACCCCTGTCAGTTGTTGAGCTGCTTCACTAAGCCCTGTCTTTTTTTCTCTCTCTCTTTATCTCTATTTCATTCTGTCTCTCTCTCTCTCACTCTTTCTCCCTCCATCGCCACTCCACCCGACAGCCCATATTGACTCAGCAGCCTGCCTTTCCCCCGCAAGTCACTACCAACCACACCCTTTCACATCACAGACCTTGACTGAGCCTAACCTAACCCGATGCAGAATCCCAGGGTCCCATTAAATATGATTTGTAGATGTAGTAAGTCTATACTCTCAAAAAAACTTCCTTTCTCAGCTTGGCCATAGGGTGATAGCTGCTCTTTGTCATACCTATTTGACTCAGGGAAAGTAAAGAACTTGCTCTGACAGGAAATTTGTATATGCAAGTGTCAAAACTTTTATGCAAAGAGCAGACAACCAGGTTTCTCTCTGGAAACTAAATTTAACTTTTTAATGGTAAATTTTAATAAAACAGTCTCCTAGTCTATATAATATATTCTCAACACAACTTTGAGGGTGTTCTGCTCCACCCAAACTCTTCACCAACAGACATTTTAGTCAAAATGCATAAATAATTGGTAACTTTCCACTTTCCCTTACAGCACACACCCATGAATCAGGCCAATTTTGTTAACATGTGACATAAAATCACTTATATACATATATACATAACAACACTTTTACAGCGATGAATCCTGTGTTTATGATCTTGTTATTGTGTCAGTTGTGTTGGGGGGATTCAGATAAATTATTGAACAATGTGGTGAACATTGGCTCTGAAATAACTATAAAGTCTAAGCTAAAATTCAGTCCATGTAAAGAGAGGATAAAGTGGAAAAACTATCCTTTGCAGAAGAGTAATCTTTTTAAGGGGGTGTGCTGTTAGGGACAAGTGTTGGATTGAAAGATTTTCCACTGAACATTCCACCCAAAAAGACCTTTTCCCAGTATATATAATACAGTATATGCTATAGTCTCCTATACTTCTTTGCCATGGTTTTGGTCATGGTCTCCCCCTTTCCCACTTTTCCAGTAGACTCATACAGCACAAAGAGTCCACTCCATCCCAGCTCTATATATCTTACTGCTGTGCCACATACCCATTTCTGCAGGCCTATATCCCAGCAGTCTCAGCAGGGCCTTGCTTTCTTAAGACATTCTGCTTGACCACATGACATTTAAAGGGCCTGAGGCCTTCTCTGTCTCTCTGTAGTTTAAATGTGTGGGGCATCTAACAGAAAGTATGAGGTTGTGTGTGTGTGTGTGCAGTACTGTGTAGTCTGTTGCATATGGTAGGGCCCATTGGCTTGGTTTTTACAGGCTTATATTTCAAGCTAATGAGTCACTTAACTGAGGGAATCAAAGTAAACATTCAAATACATGGATACATGCACACATGAATACATGCTCACACACACACACACACAACCTATACATTTATCTGTAACTAAATAGAGCTGTAATTGTTGTCCACTTGCCAAGAGGACCTAGTACCACAGTTTCCCTCTGACTAAAAACTACCTTGTGACCGTGTAGTGTTTGTTTGTGTGTGTATGTGTGTTTATCTTGGTGTACATGCGCAAGAATGCCAACATCAACATGCAGTCATTCCCAGTTAGGAACTGGTTTATTCCTGGATTTAGATTTATTAAGAAGTATTGTTTTGAAACTGTATATTTATTTATTTGTGTGTGTGTGTGTGTGTGTGTGCGCGCACTGCTCTTTCCCAGTTTGGCAGACAACAGCACTGCAGAGGCCATTGCATCCCTTTGTTAATTCAGAAAGAGAGACAGAGAAGAGAGAGAGCAAAACAGAGAGAGACAGAGAAGAGAAAGAGAGAGAGACAGAGAAGAGAGAGAGCGAAAGAGAGAAAGAGAGAGAGACAGAGAAGAGAGAGAGCAAAACAGAGAGAGACAGAGAAGAGAAAGAGAGAGAGAGAGTTTGTACACATTTGTGTACTTCCCTCCCACTTGGGCTTTGCCGTCTGCACGTGTTTGTGTGGGCAGATGGAGAAGACCAGCAACGCATTATCAAAGCTGAGGTAAGACACAGCCTCAAAGGATGGGGGGGCGGTTGCTAGGAGGGTTGCCATGGAAGTGACGTCCACATGTTTGTTCCATGGCCAGACCCTTTAGTCAGCAGAGCAGCATCATGCCTCCGATCAGAGACAGTTGCTAAGCAGTTTTACCCTCCATAGCAACCTCATATACCCCCTCTCTCCTGTCTCGTTCTCAAGACAAACTGCTCCCTTGTGAGTGCACAAGGTTATGGGGGCAATATGGAGATGGGAGGAGAGAGAGAGAGAAAGATGTCAGAAAATAACTCTATCAATTAAAGTGTTTGTGAGTAAGAACTCAGGCAAGGTAACAGAGAAAGAGAGAGAGCGAAAGAGAGAGAGAAAGAGGCTACTATCTTGTGTCATACCCTGAGGGAGAGTATGTATGTGTATGTGTGTCTATGTTTGTGTGTGTATGTGTGTGTGTGAGTGTATGTGTGCATGCATGCATGTGTGTGTGTAAGCACGCATGTGTGTATGTGTATCTGTATGTGTGTGTGTGTCACCACAATGACCTTTTCAACTGGATTTGGATTTCACTTCTTTTATTGCCTATTATTTGTAATGTATTTGTCTATCTGTCTGCGTACTGTCACTGCCCACTTGCCACCTTGGCTGTTGTGTTGCTCAGTCAGTCCAATAAAGCTTATTTCCATGTGAATGAGAGAGCGAGGGAGAGAGAGAGAGAGAGAAGAATGAGAGAAGGGGCAAGAGAGAAAAATTGAAATGAATGAATGAAAGATTGAGGAAGTGTCTGAAGGAAAGCAAGAGAGTGAGAGAGGTGTGAACGAAGCAGAGAGAGGAAGAAACGGGGGGTTGGAGGAGGCTTGTCGTCGAGTCTTTGGGTTTCTCCAACTCCAAGAACAGCAGTTTTTCAAATGGTTGCATTTAAAAATATCTGTAGCAGAGTAAAGGCCACATAACGTGGCTTCATCATAGAATTAATAGTTATTAATAGAGGTTAATATAGAGGAGGCAGATTGTGTGTGTGTGTGTGTGTGTGTGTGTGTGAGCGTGCATGCGTATGTGTGTGCAGTATTCAATAATGCAGGCATACTGGCTTATGTATTTGTGTGTGTGTGTGTGTATGTGCACAGACATGTGTGAGGCAGAAAGGAGAGAAGAGATCGTAGAGACATATGTGATCGTGTACAGATGCAAGGCAGTGATTAGATGTGCATATGTTAATGCTTATGTCAGTGTCTTTATGCGGCTGGCGCTGGTTCTGGAACCTCATTGGCTGGCTGCCCAGGGGCGCAGGGGAGGGTAGGGAGGAATTCTCAAAGCCATCAGGGAGGAAGCAGGAAGAGAAGGACACCCAGAACTTGTGGCGTCACTGTGACCATGACCGAGGGAGCGGAGAGAGAAAGAGAGAGAGAGAGAAAGGGAAGACAAAGGGCTGGCTGAGCCCCCCCCCCCCCAAAAAAAAAGCACCCGTAAGCAAAAGAAAGAGAGACAAGAGAGATACGAAGAGAGCAGTAGAGAGAGAGAGAGAATTGATGGCTTTCTTTGTCGTTAATCTTTTAAATTGCTTCCATTTCTACTGTCTCTCAGTAGTTGAGAAGCCGCATCACAGCTGTGAAGCAGAACACCATTGGGCTGTTTGTGTGGCGCATGGTGTTCAATCAGTGTGTGCGAGGTGAGCCGGCTGTGTGAGTGTGTTTGTGTCAATTCCCTGTGTGTGTGTGTGTGTGTGTGTGTGTGTGAGTGAGAGAAAGAGAGCGATGGAGACAGAGAAATAAGAGATTTTCTGTGAGTATCTGTGACAGTTGCTTCAACTTAATGCCTGTATGTGTCTGTGTGTGTGTGTATGTGTGTGTGCGTGTGTGTGTGTGTGTGAGTGAGAGAAAGAGAGCGATGGAGACAGAGAAATAAGAGATTTTCTGTGGGTATCTGTGACACTTGCTTCAACTTAATGTCTCTGTGTTTGTGTGTGTGTGTGTGTGTGTGTGTGTGTATTTGTGTCAGTTGAGGGCTATAGACTTATGACATATTCATAGCCTTTATGTGGCCCTTTGAAGGCCACGATGTTGTCTAATAACAGACTGTATCTCCGCACAGGCAGCAAGTCTCTATTCAGGCCCCTGCATCTAAATTTGGGTCTGTTTAGCCCCGCCCCATTCCATTCTACGTGCTTATATGTGTGGGCGTATTGTTGTACACTGACTATGTATGGTCTTATTGTTGTAAATGACACAAGGTTCCTGTAAACTTCTATTCCTAAATTTCCTGTGGGGAGTAAAACTGTCTCCAAATTCAAAAATAAAATTAGCTGAAAGGACAGGATGATGTTAAAATGTAGTTTGTTAGTGACAGAAATTTTCACTGCTACGATATCCAGAATATATTTAAATATATTTTTTAACATATGTTTGTATGACATGACAAGCTATTGAGCTGTGGAAAGTTATGGACCCTAACTGAAACATAGTAAAAAATAGTGAAAGTAGTGAAAGCTAAGGTAATAATTAGCTGATTGCTTCTATCTTTTGCTTCTGTTTGTAAACATGGCTTAATTCAAACATAGTTGCTCCAACACGCCACACTATAGCTAAAGGTCAAGTTTACTCACTGTCCGACTACATTTTGCACTCTATATATATAGGCGATGGTGTATGATGATGTGTTTTGTTTATCTGACGTGAAAAAAGTTTTTCAGTATATATAGTCAGTATATATATATGTCTTTTTATCTTTCTGTTTCTGTGAGAACTTTAGTAAGGCGTGCGTGAAGTGTGTAAGATGAGTTTTGTTTGTGTGTGTGTGTGTGTGTGTGTGTGTGTATGTATGTATGTGTGTGTGTGTGTCATTACAGGTTCACTGAAATTCATGAACATAGATGAACAAACATTTGCAATCCGTTTTCTGTTTGTCTTAAGTCCTCCGTCATCATTGGTAAACACTTGCAAACAGTTGGAGGAGACTGTGGTGTATGAACTGTATGTGTGTGTGTGTGTGTGTGTGTGTGTGTGTGTGTGTGTTTGACGTTGTGCACTGTGGTGTATGAACTGACAGGGGACATGAGCACAGGATTTCTGTGACAAGTGACAAGTTGAAATATTTGTGTGAGGAGTGTGAGGTAGTATACTGTCCGTGAGGTGTGTGTGACGTATGTCAGTTGTGTGAGGTGAAATGTTTGAGTGAACAGTGTGAGGAAGTGGATCTTCTGTGATGTATGTGTATCAGCTGTGGAAGATGTGTGTGAGTTAAAGTGTTCTCTGTGATGACTGTGAGGTTGTGTGTATGTGTGTGTGACGTGTGGATAAGGTGCATCCTCAGTGAGGTGTGTGTGTGTGAGGTGTGTATAAGATGCATCCTCAGCGTGGTGTGTGTCTGTGAGGTGTGTGTAAGGTGCATCCTCAAAGAGGTGACCTGTTTGTGTTTCTGTGGGCAGAGTGCAGGGCAGGCGGAGCAAGAAGACGCCTCACAGGGAGCGAGTCTGACAAACACTCCTGCACGCAGAGTGGGTCGGCCTGCCAGAAAACGCAAAGCTGTGAGTTCCCTCACCTTTTAAACTCATTCACAAGTCCACAGTGGGAATAGACATGTTTAGCATTATGACCTGTGTTTGTATTTAAATTAGTGCAAAGGTGTAGTCAGTGATGTTACTGTGAGCAGTTTGTAAACACTACTTGTTTGTAACATTTGGTTAATGTCTCCTTATGATTAGCTAGCTGTCTGAACTCTGAGGACACTGCAACTAAAACACTGTGACATTTCAGGTCAATGGACCCTTCCTTGACATCTGAGGAAGGGTCCATTGACCTGAAACATCAGTGTTTATATTTATCAAAATTAAAAGGGAGCAAGAACACCTGGTTGTAGCAGACTTTTTTCTTTTATTTGTCTATTATCTTTGTCCTGCTCCCAGGGTTAGTACCAGGAAGTGTGAGCTTTTAACCTTACGACACTGCTAAATTAAACAAACAAATCCAAACAAAACCAAAGAATCGGTCTTCTTACAATGCCCTAGGTCCATGAACTGGAGACAAACAAGGTGAGGGTACAGTCTGGCCCTCAACCACACAGAAAACTGTGTGTGGAGTTTCTACAGGAGCATTAGCTCTTTGATGTTTAGTTTAATTCTATGTGGGCAATTCCATGCGAAGTGGACTTTTTTTGTCACATACATAACACCAATGAAATGTCGTGTGTTTTTTCATGTTAATACTTAAGTAACTTTTGAGAATTTGCTAGAAAGATATTTATTAAGTAGTGCTGTTCCTGCTCACGCTCCGTCACATCTGTAATACTGGAACTGCCCCCGTCTAGATTGTGTTGTGCAAATTGTTTTAGACAGAAACACCTGCTCAGAAATTTGAACGTGAAGACAAACATAAACAAACATGGTGTCATCGAACATTGCTGACTTCACCTTTAAGTGGGTAACCATTGCAGTTCTACTCACTCAGTCTATCACTGTCTGAAATGCCATACTTCTGCATGAACATAAATAAGAATATCTCCTGGCTTGAATTTTGAGAGTGCACTTTACTCTTATACTTAATACACATAGTCTCTTTTATACTGCACACAATTGCACTTTCAACTTAAAATTGCAGTTTTTATGTTAGCAATATGCACTCTTTGTTAGTTTCTTTCATTGTGTTGTAGCTTGAATGTTATTCTCTTTTGTAAGTCGCTTTGGATAAAAGCTCTTGCAAAATGCATAAATGATGCACTACATATGACTCCTTACAGTTTAGTGGTGCGCTCAGTATCCTAGAGATGTGCAGTATGCCGTTTCAGAAAATGCTTCAATGCTTTAACTTCAATGTGTATGCAATTTGTATGTATCCAACTGATAGCTAAACTGGTTTAATGATAGCTTTTATTTAGTTAAAACTCAATATGTAATGCAACATAAATGAAGCACTGATGAATTGCTTTTAACTTAACTTGATTAGTATCACATTGCATTTATCATTATATGAGTGCTATGATATCACCATCCTGTGTATACACCACACCTTATCATGTATCTATCATTATTGTGTGTGTGTGAGTGTGTGTGCGTGTGACGTGTGTGTGTGTAAGCATCGTTTGAGCCCATGAAAACATATGCAGTAATGATACATGCCAAAAGATAAGGATGATTAAAGGAGGCTTCATATTAAATTGAAGATGAGTTAGTTTAATTGATATATTGTATGCTAAACTGAAGGGATTGTCTTACTGTAAACAACCCAATATAACTGTCAGTGTATGTGATATGTGTGTATGTGCTCGTGCATGGGGGAGAGTGTTGTTGTTGTGTTTTGTGCATAATGTATGTGTGTGTGTGTGTTTGTGTGTGCGCGCGTCTGCCTGTGTGCGTTTTTGTGGACTGGCGGACGTTCAGCACCACAGGTGCTGGCACGGTTAGGTAGTGGAACAGCACAATCATGCTGCCAGCTTCAGCTTCCTGTTGCCCAGATCAGAGTCTCTTCACACACTCTCCATAAATGTGTGTATTTGTGTTTGTATGTGTGTGTGTATGTGCATATATATGCACATAGGCCTATTTGTTTGTGTGTGTGTTTGTGTGTGTGTGTATACCACAGAGGGAGAGTGTGCCTGTGTTTTGCCTGCTACAAGGAAAATAGGGGGTCTGTCCAGTCTTGCCAGCTTTTCTCTCCCCACGAGAAAACTGCTTTGATGTGAACGCCTCTTCACTTTACACCCGTTCACCCCTTTTTCTCTCTCCCTCCCTCCCCTCCTTCCTCCCTCCCCCACCTCCCCTCTTCTCTCTCTCTATCTGTGCTGTTTCTCTCTGGGTGTTTGTGTGCTATATTTAGTCTGGAACACAGCCAAGTCCAAACAAAGACGGGTGGGCGGCAGCGCTGCAGTGGTCTGCTCTTGCAGGGCACAAATATGAGGCGGCTCCATGACACGTAAAATACAGGACGTGTGTGTGTGTGTGTGTGTGTGTGTGTGTGTGTGAGTGTGTGTTTATGAGCCAGGGCATATGTGTGTGTGTGTGCGTACATGTGAGTGTGTTTATGTGTGTGCGTGTGAGTGTGTGTGTGTGTGAGTGTGTGTTTATGAGCCAGGGCATATGTGTGTTAGAATGTGTGCATGTGAGTGTGTTTATGTGTGTGCGTGTGAGTGTGTCTGTGTGTCTGTTTGCATTTTCTGTGTGAGAGATTTTTACGCTGATGAGTAGGATTAGGTTTTGGTATGCTTGCCAAGTTACACATGTGAAGGTAGCATACTAGCAGACAAGAATGTTTTCACTACACGTCACACAAAATGTACACACTTGCTCTGTTTGAGTGTACACAAAGATTTGTCTCTTTCTCTCCCTCTCTCTCTTTGTTACTTTCTCTTGCATGCTCACACACACTTACTCATTCACGTGTACTCTTGCACATGCACTCACACTCATATACACTCACACACACATATACACACATACACTCATACACACAGATACACACATACACTCATACACACACACATTCATATACTCACTCACTGACATGTACTCATGCACATACTTACTCACACACACGCACCCATACACACACACACACAGACATATACACACTTACACATACACACACACAGACACACACACAAACACATACATGTGTAGGGCACAGGGATTAATGGATTAGACAGCTCTTCAGCTCCCTTGAGGGAGTTATTTAAAGCTGCATTATCCGACGACAGACAAGAGAGAGTCACTCTTTAAGCACACTGTATGTTTGACGTGTAAACACACATGCACGCAGACGCCCACATCTACACACTACACTGCGCCACATGCGCCTGCATTGTAAAATACTGAATTGCAAGCCATTGATCCATAGGAATGTATTGTGTTTGGGTAATACTCAGACATTATGATTTTTTTACCACCCCACACATGCACCATATCTGCCAACATGACAAAACTGATATTATTCACAAACACAATGCAGGTTTCTATTTATATCACTGTAATGTGTGAATCAAGGGTTTGGGGTGTCAGTGTCAGTGTTAAATGAATTAGCTTCTATATTCCAGATGCTGATTCTCTGTGTGATTATAGTGTGTGTGTGTGTGTGTGTGTGTGTGTGTGTGTGTGTGCACGTGTATGTGTGAGTGAGTGATTGAATTATTGCACATTTGATTGTGTGTCTGTGTGTGAAAGAGAGAGAGAGAGACTGTGTGATGTCTGTGATTGTGCGTCTGTGTATATATTTGAATGTAATTTACTATGTGTGTGTGTGTGTGTGTAAAAAGTCAGAGGGTGTTTTCGCAGCTGGTTGTAATTGATAAGTTGAAGGGACTAAAGCTTCAGGGCTCTGATTACTCCCAGTCTCCCAGGAGACACTGTGTGTGTGTGTGTGTGTGTGTGTGTGTGTGTGTGTGTGTGTGTGTGTGTGTGTGTGTGTATACGAGAGAGAATGACCATGTGTGTGCTATACCAATGTAAATATGAGTATGTTGAGCTTTGAGGCCACAGTACTTCAAGAATACAAGATTATTTGGAACATTAAACTGTAGTTAGTACTCTTCACCTCAGCTTAAGGTCCATCATGGACCGTTTGAAGTGTGTTCTTCCTTTTATCAGATAAAAGCAGGGATAGAAACCTTAGCAGGCCGGCTTGCCACATAAAGATATAAAATGTCATGGCGTGGGGGGATTGAAAGTGGTTTAATGGTGAATCTCCGTTGTTGGAGGCCTGGTTACATTAGCTAAGTGGATGGAGTTGCCCATGTACTTAAATGAAGGTAATTATCACAAACAGCCTAATGCTGTAGAAAGGGTTTTTTTTTTTAGATTTTTTATCTCTGTGTGTTGTATGTGTGTGTGAGAGAGAGAGAGAAGAGAGAAAGAGGGAGAGAGAGAAAGAGAGAGAGAGGGGGTTGGAAGCTGTGATTATCTCAGTGTAAGGATAGGATAGAGAAATTCTTTGAGGTTTGTCAGTCGCTCCCTCAAACAGAGTTCATCAGGCAGAAGTATCTG
>JAIFZK010000001.1:5795000-6002500 GCA_027481765.1 Tenualosa thibaudeaui | reverse complement strand
CTTTGATTCTGTTTGCGTCATGGTAGGTAAATTATGGTCCCTTTTCTCAATGTCTCACTGACTTGCACGCTTTTTTATATACCATGTAGGAGTCTCCTGCTTCAGAGATGAGACTGCTACAGTATAGGTCTTGAGAGTGATCTGAAAACAAATTCTGACTTTTCTAAGACAAATTACTTCTGGGGTGTAAAAATAGGCCGACTGTATTGGAAACTTCACATGCATTGTCAGATGAAACTTATGGTCATCCAAAAAAAAACTTTGTTACAACATGATGTGTTTAAGCACAAGTTATATGATAGCAGTGTGTGTTAGAAACAATGCTAATGCTTGTTCTGTACTATGCCTAGTGCAGTGACCCGCAGATGGGGAACCACTGCAAGGGAGTCTCAGGAGGCGGAAGTTCGATTTTATGTGTGAGTGTGTGTGTGTCTGTGTGGGCTAGAAACCTTAGCAGGCCGGCTTGCCGCATAAAGATATAAAATGTTACAGCGTGGAGAGATCGAAAGTGGTTTAATGGTGAATCTCCGTTGTCGGACGCCTGGTTACATTCGTTTAAATGTCAGTGTCATTAGTTGGTCATGGACTTAAATTCAGGTAATTATAACAAACAGCTTACTGCTGTAGAAAGTTTTTTCAGATTATCTCTTTGTGTTGTATGTGTTTGTGTGTGTGTGTGTGAGTGTATACAGTGACCCGCAGATGGGGAGCCACTGCAAGGGAGTCTTAGAAGGCGGAAGTTCGATTTTGTGTGTGAGTGTGTGTGTGTCTGTGTGTGTGTGTGTGAGTGTGTATTATCATTTCTGTCTGTGTGTGTGTATTAGCTAGGCTACATTTTGTCTCTTGGTTACCCCCACGCTCTACCTGTCAAACAAGATGGGAGCAATGCTTGCTGTTAGAGATGTTTTGCTAAGTACCAGAATAAGGCTTAGCCAGAGTAGAAGTGGAATCACTAATCCCTTTGCAGTGTGTATGAGTAATAACCAGAAGTTCAGAAGTTCGATTTTGTGTGTGTATGTGTGTGTGTGTGTGTGTGTCTGTGTCTGTGTGTGTGTAGGTAAGTGTATATTTTGTGAGTGTGTATTTTCATTTCTGTCTGTGTGTGTGTGTGTATGTGTCTGTACTGTGTGTGTGTATTAGCTAGGCTACATTTTGTCTCTTGGCTACCCCCACGCTCTCCCTGTCAAACAAGATGGGAGCAATGCTTGCTGTTAAACATGTTTCGCTAAGTACCAGAATGAGACATAGTCATAGTGAAAGTGGAATAGCTAATCCTTTTGCAGTGTGTATGAGTAATAACCAGAAGAGAAGATGCATGGAGGGTTGTGCAAGTGCTGTTGGTGTGTGTGTGTAAACCTCTGAGTTGTAGCTGGTATTGAGACCATACATACAACTAGCGCAAAAGCCTCACAAAAGCTTCCACAGTGACATCTACAGTATGTGTCAGACAGTGATTGTGAGTCCAATGATCTTCCACAGTGACATCTACAGTATGTGTCAGACAGTGATTGTGAGTCCAATGATCTTCCACAGTGACATCTACAGTATGTGTCAGACAGTGATTGTGAGTCCAATGATCTTGAAGAATTATTTGCTTTCAGATGGCTGGCAAGGGCACAGGATGAATCGAAGATATTATAGATAGATAGATAGATAGATAGATAGATAGATAGATAGATAGATAGATAGATAGATGGATGGATGGATGGATGGATGGATGGATGGATGGATGGATGGGTAGGTGGGTGGGTGGATGGATGGATGGATAGATAGATAGATAGATAGATAGATAGATAGATAGATAGATAGATAGATGTACTCTATTGAACTCACTTGCAGTTGCAGCATGACAAAAACACAATAAGGTTAGGTGGGTAGGCGGCTTCTACTTCTCCTAGTCATGCAGAGGGCTCCAAGGCTAGGTTAGGTAGGCTTAGGTAGGCTTAGGTGCTTAGGTTCTTGTGCACGAGAAGATGGTACAGTTAGAATGCCACAGTTGGTTTTAGTCATGCTTGGACTTTTAGGGGTGATTTGAATAGCGTTGAATAGCATGTGCGTGTGTATGTGAGAGAGAGAGAAAGAGAGAGAGAATTTGTACACACATTTGTGTTTATGTATTTGTGTGAGTTGTGGCTAAATGTGTGTGTGTGTGTGTGTGTGTGTGTGTGTATGTTTGTGTGAATATATTTAGATTTTTATGCCTGTAATTGTATGTGTGTGTGTGAGTGAGTGTGTGTATGTGTGTTTCTCACCAGTAGACCTCTGTCTTTATAGGGTCTCTCACCTGTTCATTACTAGGACCAAAGTCTAGTAGCCTCCAGTCTCAAAGTAGACACATACATATACACACACACACACACACACACACACACTCACACATTCACACATATACACTCACACACTCACACATATACACTCACACACACACAAACACACACACACACATGCCTGCACACACACACACATACTCACTATCACACACTCACACATACACAGAGCTCTCCTGTTTTAGGCTTTAACGATGCTGTCATAAAACACCAGCCTATTAGCACACTGCCTGCAAACCCAATTAAAACAGCACTCGCTGCTCTCACCCTGAATATTGCACTTTACACATGGCCCTGGCCAGACAGCACACATCTATCCCCACTTACAGCAACACACACACACACATTACAAACACACACACAAACACAAACATCCTTGATAAAAATAAATATATATACGTAATAGACACATTTATGCACACATGCACACTCACTCCGATCATACACACCTACACACACACACACACACACATACAGAGAGAGAGAGTCTAATAAGGCCTGATTGAATTATGTGCACAATAAATGCTTTGTACTTCATAGCTCTGTTGTCAGTGCTGTAGAATTGTGGTATATTCCCTGCTGTAATTGAATTATGGTAAGGAAAGCCTTGCAGCTACAGGGTGATGCATGTTCCCTCAGTCTCGTACTCATAAATGGACTTTTCTGGGCAGAAAATGAGCAAAAAGGACAAGGATGAGTAATACAGAGAAACGAAGCTCATGGAAGGTGTGTGTGTGTGTGTGTGTGTGTGTGTGTGTGTGTGTGTGTGTGTGTGTGCATGTGTGAGTGTGTGTGTGTGTGTGTGTGTGTGCATGTATGTGTGTGTGCGTCTGTGCGTGTATGAGTGTGTGTGTGCATGTATGTGTGAGTGTGTGTGTGTGTGTGTGTGTGTGTGAATGTATGTGTGTGTGCGTCTGTGCGTGTATGAGTGTGTGTGTGCATGTCTGTGTGTGTGCATGTGTGAGTGTGTGTGTGTGTGTGTGTGTGTGCATGTATGTGTGTGTGCATCTGTGCGTGTATGAGTGTGTGTGTGCATGTGTGTTTGTGCATGTGTGAGTGTGTGTGTGTGTGTATGCGTGTATATGTGTGTGTGTGTGTGTGTGTGTGTGTGTGTGAGAGAGTGAGTGTGTTTGTAATGTGTGTGTGTGTGTCTTGAGCCTACCTTGTTTGATAATGCCTGATTTTGTCGGCTATGGATGGCCGGTTATTCGGGATTAGCTTTGCAGCTATCTGTGACTGACTGTCTGGGCAGCTTGTTAGATGGATTAAAGCGCATTTTCACCTGTGACTCATTGCTAAGGTCTGCATGGCCAGTTAACTGTGACTTGGTGCAATGAACGCAAGCTTACTCTGTTGGGAAGTCTGGCTAGTTGAGGACAGCTGCAACTGTTCCCAGACCAGCCGTGTGTAGTCCCTGAGCCTCCTGATTCATGGCTAGCAGAGTGTCACTTAGACTCAGTCACCTCAGCCCACCCCTCCAAGCCACAGCTTCTGGACAGCATCAGTGTAACGAAGCTAGACACTAATTATCCCCAGCATGCTCTGCTTAGTGCATATATAAATATGTGTGTGTGTGTGTGTCTGTGTGTGTGTGTGTGTGAGAGAGAGAGAGTGATGTTGAAAGAGGAAAAAAGCTCTAATGTGGAAGGGAAAGTCCCATTTTTGAAGCGCAAAGTGTCTTTCTTCTACACGCCGTTTCGTTTCTTGCTCTTGTATTAGTCTTTGTCCTCTCTCATGTTTTTATTCAGCTTTTTCTTTGTCCCTTTCTACACACGCACACTAACACACACGTGCACACACACGAACAGAGAGACGCACACACAAACCCACACACACACACACACACACACACTAACACATGAACAGAGACACACACACACACACACACTAACACAAACAAAAAGAGAGAGACACACATAGACACACACACACACACACACACACACACACACACACACACAAACACACACACATAGACACACACACACACACACACACACATGCGTGTACCCATGTTCCCGCTCACTGTTTGTCATATTTTCGCTTTTACACATTAACATACCTGCACACCAGACCAGAGTTTCAGTGGTTTCTATTTGGCTCATACGCTGTAGCCAAACCAGGTCACCTCACCTTTCTTAGTATTCTTCAAAAGCGCTAACCCTCACTGAACACAACATGGCTGCCAGAAGCACTTCGATACACACATGTGTGTACACACACACATATGCACACACACTTACAAGCTTCACAACCCTTACCACACCCACCGGCCAATCTGTGCTCAGTACATACACACGCACACACACACATATACACAGACACGCACGCACACACACATTCTCTTACACAGGCCGTGTCATCAGCTCCAGTTTTTTACACACACATAGTCGCCCGGCCTGACATCAGTTTCCCTTCTCCATCCATTGCACTATGCGTGAGCATATGTGTGTGTGTGCATGTGTGTGTGCGTGTGTTTTTCTATATACCACTCTTTATACCAAGCAGGATACCTGAGTGAACACAGAAAAAAACTGTAAAATAATTTGGTTTTGACTGGAGATATGTTGGAAAAAAATAGCATTGTAACGGATGTGACATATTTGCATTACGGATGCGACATGTCTGAACCAGGCTTTCAAAAACTATACACAACAAGTGTGAATGGTGAATTTTAACCTGTAATGATTGAAACAGTAGGTTGGTAATTTGATGCCTGGGTGGGCATGTAGCTTTAAGACTGTCTTTTCGAGAGGATCTTAAAAGCATAATAACCATTCTAAAAGCATTGCGTTAATTTTAATAGCATTGCATTAGTATAAGGTGTTACCAGTGGTACCAACAGGTGCTGATCTAAAGCAAACCTCTCCAACTAGCCCTCCATTGTCATAAAAATGTTACTGAACGGTACAGGTTGACAGTAACCATGCAAAATCACAATGCAGAATTACAGCTAATGCCCTGCTGCTTTCTTAGTTTGTTTCTTAGAAACCCTTTCAGCAAGAATGCATTCAGTGCTCGCAGTAGATGTAGGCCTACATTAACAGCAGAAATAATAGGCTACAAGTGATATCCAAGGTCCACCTCAAGCGATTGTTGTGTTTTGGGGATTATAAATGACAGGCTAGATGGGACAATGGGCTAGACCAGTTATTGCTTAATTGTATGCATGAACCAGTGAATCTGCACCCAAAACCACATTGGGAACAACTTATATTGGCAACTGGCTATCTCTCAGTAAAACAAAATGTTTGAAAGGAATACATGGAGTATTTCACATCAAATACTTTTTTTCTTTGAAAAAAAAAAGTTCTGTTCTCTTGATTGCACACCTCTGCGTTTTAAAGAGGGCACTGCATGACACACCCTCCAAATTTCTTCTAGCCATAGCCTGTTAACTGTATGCACTGAGACATAAACTTACCTTTTGCGTTTGCATTTTGTGAGCTTGTGAATTCTTTGTGGGGTGTTGTTACTGCAGTTTTTGCAGGCCAAATAAATGAAACAATCAGGATGACCCATGTTTTGGAGAGGTTAAAAGTATTGAAAAGTATCAAACAGGAAAAGATTGTTGATCATTTATTACAGTGATATGAACATGCTTTGCACATGATATTTTTACATTCTTGACTCAACACATTTTGAGTAGTGTAAACTTAACCTCAAATTCGTTATGGATGTGACAATTCCATGGAATTCACAGACTTAAAACACAAACGTCTTTTAAATTACGTAAATGTACTGTTAAAGCAAACCAAGCAAACTAGAGCTTCATCATGCCTTTGTCATGTTGGAAATTGACAAATGATTTAAATTTCTTACAAGTTTACATACTTTAGCTATTATGTAATTTTGTTACAAGTTTGTATACTTTAGCTCTGATGTTGAAGTAGTGTAAAATAGACATTTTAAAAACAATGTGTCTGTGTTAGCGCACCACTTATAGATGATGTAAGAAATGTAATTATCCGTTCAAATCCATCAGACAATAAAATATAGACCTCAATGGACATTTCAATATGGCCTTGTTACACTGATTTAAAGTTTTGGTTATGTATGCACAAGTATTCTTTTCCATGGTAAGGATGACTTTTGTGTGAAAATTCCCATATATATACACAAATATACTGTATATATACTACTACATTTATATACTACTATATGTATGTATGTATATATGTATATATACAGTTTGTTTGTGTATTTGTTAATCCTGCTCTAATAAGGATATATGAATATGTTTTTTGGCTTCAAAAGCCAAAGAAATGGGTTAAACAGGAGTTCCATTTGAATAAGCTGAAATGAAGTGGGTGTAGTAATTGAAATGTGGTTGAAGGCTGTAGGCAGATGCATTTCTAAAGAGCCCGGCTTTGTTCTGCCAAGTTGTGTAGGAGTTCCGCCTCACAGGTGATTATGCTGTCATATGACAAATGCCCCCAGTCAGAGGTTATGACTGCACACTGATTTATATTCACGTTCAAAGAAAGCTACATATATAAAACAGGAGCTGTCTCTTTTGTTCTCTCTCTCTTGCCCCTGCCCCCATTCTGCCCTCCCTCTCTCTCTTTCTGTCTTCTCTCCATCTCTTTTTTTTTTCTCCGCTCTCAGGTGAACAGCTGTGACTCGACGAAAGAGGGGAAGGAGGCGGAGCTGAACGGCGAGGCAGAGAACGGGATCTCCCAGGGTGCACGGCTGAAGCAACGCACTCCCAGCCCGACCCCGGCTCTGCAGAACGGGGCACCCAGCTCGCCTGAGCAAGAGGACACGCCCCCTCGCAAGAAACGTGGACGTCGGAAACTAGAGCATCCAGAAAAACGTGAGAGCCTCACAAAACACTGCCATCTGTATCATATCCCCGTATGGAAAAGCCTTGTTGAAAACATGATTCCAACATATGATTCCTATCTGGTCTATTGCTGATGATAAACCAAGCAGCTTTTTGAGCAATGTTGCTCGGCAGTTTTCCTGAGTATTGTCGGTCTGGCACTGTTCCTCGGTTTTTGGGCTATTGGGCTACAAGAAAAGCAATTTTGCAAGAAAATTGCAACCACAAGTAGGCAATTTTTCATGACCATCCAATCACAACTTATTGAATTCATTATGTGGTTGCCCAAAATCGTCCAAAAAGTTACATACTGTATCACCATCTTAATAAAATAAAGTAGGGTCCATATTAGTCCTCAAAGCTAGCCCTGTCAAACATGTCCAATCCTAGCCTCTGCTTTCCTATGTGGGTCCAGACAAAGAAACCCAATTATTATTATATATGCCTTCTTTTCACTGCCATTGTAGTTCCAGGAAGAGCCATCCTCATTCTTTGTATTGACAAATCTATACTCTTAACACTGCTCAGCTGGAGATAGTCTGTATGTCTGTACTGTTAAACTTAACACTGCTAAGCTGGAGACAGTCTGTATGTCTGTACTGTTAAACTTAACACTACTCAGCTGGAAGAAAGTCTGTATGTCTGTACTGGTAAACTTCACCTGCAGATTCGCCTTTCACTTCATCTGATGCTAAATGTCAGTAGGTTTCCTCAGACTTTTCCTCACTTTATTTTCTCCCCGCACGCTTGTCTTCGCTTCTCTTGTTTTCATTTTGTTGTACATCGGATCGGACACCGCACCCAGAGCTGCCATATCTCACAACACATTGTTTTTGCATGTGTATGACCTCAAATGACCTTCTTTTACTTCCACTCAGCTAGTGTGTACTTCACCTCCTGTCACCTCAGTGGGGTATTCTCTTCCCTCAAATTATGTTTTCTGACCTTTCACCTCTCCTTACCTCAGTTCACCTCCACTCAACTTACCTCAAGTCATCCTCAGTTGCCTCAAGTAATGATATCTCACATTGTCTTTGCTGAAAGTTACCAGATCTTTCCTCAGTTCACCGCAGACTACATTACCTTACCTCATCTCTCCTCACCTCATCTCACCTGATCTTGCTTCTCTTTGTCTCACGTTTCCTGTGGTGGCTGACTTTTTCGTCATTTCTGTCTTCTTTTACCATAATTAGTGCACTCTGTTTCTTCAACCTGTAGCTTTTCCTGCTCACTCAACCTGAAATATTTATTTAAATCTCAATGCTGTTTTAATTCTTGACCCTGAGCCTTCAAAAACTTGACCAGCATGAATCATGCAATCACAAAGTCATTTCTTGTAAGTAAAGTCTTTGCGGGTTTAGAGCTTAGAGCTTAGGAGGGACATTGCGAGTCAGCCATAATCACCTAGCCTCACTTTATGTCTAACCTTATCTCACCATCGCATACCTCAGCATGGCTCATCAGACCTCATATATCCTCGCTGGATTGCACACTATTTGGACAGCGCTGTTTCTGTCTCAGTTTTGCCAATGACAAAAGTGTGGCATTTTGTCAATCCTAAAGGTATCATTTCCATGGGCCTCCATGGGCTGGTTACATTGGGATTTCACTCTTTGCTTTTTTTCCCTTTCATGTGCAGTCAGTGAATGTCACTTGAACAGCTGTTGAAATAGCAAGGTAGTGCTCGACAGAGACTTGTGACTAGAGTGGAGGTTACTGTAATGGCAGAGGTTGGGTTGTGAGTGGACAGAGGGAGGGAAAAAGGGAGGCTGAAGACCTGGAGGGAAATTCCCTCTTGGTGCCCTGAAGTCAGTCTGGCCTGGAAAGATGTAGTCTTAGATGAGGGGGGAAATTGTGTGTGTGTGTTCACGTGAATTAATGTGTGTGTCTGTGCGTGAGTGCAAGTGTGTGAAGTGAGTGTGTGTGCATATGTGTGTTTGTGTGTGTGTGTATATATATATATATATATATATATATATATCCTCCCACAAGCATTCCTATAGCCACCAGAGATGAAAAGATATGAGCTCAGCAGAAAAGAGCTGTCCTTAACATTAACTGTACTGATCTGAGCCAATCACAGACAGTCACAAGGGGAAGGGTTGTGAACACCATGACGATGACACCAGGGGGATTAGATGATTGACAGTCATAAAATTGTGGGAAGCATTCATGGAATCCGTTCTGAGAAGTAGGCAGACGACAGCCTCGGGGAGCCCTAGCTGCCATTTTATTTTTTCAAGTCCTCTCCGCTCTACGCCGACCTGTTAATCACTCACTTGTCTTTTCTTGTTTCCCCCTTTCCCAGACGTGGAGGAGGAGGAGGAGGAAGAGAAGAGCTGTGACTCGATTAGGATTGAGGTAAGGATCCCTCCCCCACCCCTGATCATGATGCTGCCCACACACATGCCTGTGTCTTTCATGCATGGCAGCATGTATTTGTGTGTGTGTGTGTGTGTGTGTGGGGGTATGTGTGTGTGTGGGTATGTGTGTGTGTATGTGTGTGTTTGTATGTGTGTGTGTTTGTGTGTGTGTGTGTGTGTGCGTGCGTATGTTTGTGTGTGGGGGGGGTATGTGTGTGTGTGTGTGTGTGTGTATGTGTGTGTGTCTGTGTGTGTGGGGGTATGTGTGTGTGTGTGTGTGCGCGTACGTATGTGTGTGTGTGTGTGTATGTGCACCAATCCCCCATTACCCGGTAATAGGCAGGAAACACTTCACTCTCCACTTGCAATGCATCACTATCTGGTTTCAAGCTCACTCTGGTTAAATGAAAACCTGACTCAGTGCAGGTATATGGAGGGGGCTCTGACCACAGGTTAATATTAAATCTGGCATGGCTTTGTGGCTCTCACCATGGTCCTACTACAACCCCCAGGAGAGCCTACAGGTACGAGAGGCGAGACCAGGTTAATGGAACGCAGAACAACCAAAAGCACATGTTTGTTTAATCGCGCCCTCAGCAATAAATCTGCAGTCTCTACTAGACGGTCTGACCCCAATAAAAGGCTTTTCATTAATCTGGGGGAATCTATAACGCCCCTAGCAGCTGTGGGAACATCGTGACACATCGAAGCCCAGTGTTTCCAGTGCTTACTACTGTGAACATGACAATGTTGTATAAATTTCATGTTTTCAGGCACATTATTCACGTTTGCTACTATGGCTAGCTAAACCTTTTAGTAACACTTTTACAAAGCCTTTATAAACCTTGTTACAAACTTGTTACAACATTCTGGGAAATTTTTCAGCAAATCCATTGAAGTCCTGATTCTTAGAGTTTATAACTCACTTGCGGCTCTGTGTAAACGTTTTCTACTAACTGTCAGCCGTGTCTTACAAATTATTTACTAACCTGCACTCATTTGTGTGTGTCTGTCTGTGTCTCTGGTGTTTGTGCATTCCTTTCTATGTCTATGTTTGGGGCATGGATGTATGTTTGTGCATTCTCTCTCTCGCTTTCTTTCCGTCTGTCTCATTCTCTTTCTTTGTTATTTTCTATTTCTATCTATCTATCTCACTATCTATGTGTGTGTGTGTGTGTAGGAAGGGGTGCGTGGAAGAGGAGGTCTGCGGAGGAAGCCGGTCCCCAGAGTCACCTATCAGGCAGGAGACCCCTTCTACATCAGCAGGAGAGAGAGGGAGGAGCTGGCCAAGTTGGAGAGGATGGAGGTGAGAGAGACAGAGCGAGGGACAGAAAGAGAGGGGGAGAGAGGGAAAGATGGGTGGGGGAGAGGAGGGGAGGGGTAAGGAAGAGGAGGAGAGATAGAGAGATGGAAGGATGAAGGAGGAGGAAGATCAGAATCAAGGCTGGAGAGAGGAGAGGGAAAAGGTATTGATCAAATGCTGTGTCTTCGGTTTGAATGTGTGTAAAGTTTGTAAATATTAATTTCTGTGTGTGTGTGTGTGTGTGTGTGTGTGAGTGAATGTGTTTGTGTGCCTGTGCACGTGTACGTGTGAGCAGTTTGGCTGTGTATGTGTGTGTGTTTGTGGAGGAGAAAAAAGCCTGTGTTTATACAATGCTGGTAAAGCATGAACTCTAAAAAGAAATGGTATGGAAATGTGTGTGTAAGGTTTATTTAAGGTCCGCGTGAGCAGGTGTGTGTGTGTGGAATAGCCATCCAAATGAGGCAAGCGGAAACTCCACAGCTGAAAGTGCTGTGTGTGTGTGTGTGTGTGTGTGTGCAGACATATTAAGACAAACTCTAACCCATGTGAGGCCCCATTTCCTGTTGAGTTATGGCTCTGGGGGGGGTTAGGCTGATTCTAGGGCTCTGGCACAGACAGGGGAGACAGAGAACATTTATAATATTGTAATCAATGTTTGGGGGGCCCAAAATTATTTTCGTCGCCCCTGAATGAATGTGATGGTCTACTGTTCCCTGTGCTTTGGCAACACTGTATTTCAACTGCACTGCTAATAAAGTGACATTGATTTGAACTGAATTGACAGACAAAGACAAAGGGGGGGGAGAGAGAGAGAGGGAGAGAGACAGGTGGTGTCTAGCAACCATTTACTTCTAGCCACTTCCTCTCTGTCTCTCTGTATGCCTCCGTTTTCCCCTCTCTCCCTCCTTCTCTTTCTCTCTCTCTCCCCTCCCTCTCTGACTCTCTCTGTAAATGGGATGGTGGTCCAGTGGTGTCTGTCCTATGAAGACGTTGGAGACAGAGTGCGTAGAAGATGAGAGGTGAGGGACTGACTGTAAAAGCTGGAGGTTGAAGGATGAGGACTTAGGGTAGATCACTGAAAGAGATAGACGGCTTGAAAGAGGGAAGCAAAAAAAAAAAAACGTCTAGAGAGAACTGCAAAGAACAGAGGTAAAAACAAAATGATATGAAGGAGAGAAATGGTGTGTGTGTGTATGTGTGACTTTGAAAGACACAGAATACAGACTGAGAGAGAGAACAAAGACAAGATTGTGTGTGTGCGCCTGTGTGTGTGTGTATGTGTATGTGTGTGTGTGTTACAGAGACAGGGATATAGCTACATTACACCTGTTACGAAGAGACAGAAGGTTAAGAAATTAAGAGGAGTTGAAAGATATCGTGGAAACAGAGGTGGCCTTTGGCAGACAGCCGAGGTGGAGACAGAGAGAGAGAATGGAAGGTGAGAGGGGGCCGCAAGTCACTTCTCAGAGCAAACGTCTCACCCCACATCAAAGATATGTGTGTAGCTGTATTCGTGTATGTGGAAGGGTAGGTATTGTGATGAGTGTGTGACTGTCTGCATGCACGTGTGTGTCACAGTGTTACTGTTTGTGTGTGCATGTGTGTGTGTGTGTGTGTGTGTGTGTGTGTGTGTGTGCGCGTATGTATGCCGTTATGATGTGTGGAGAGACGCATTGTCACTACCGGTAGATCTGGTTCTAGGCAGGACTTGCATGCATGCAGTAGCAACCCTTGTGAACAAGAGCAGACATGTCCTCTGTGCTCCATGGGAGCAGATCTGTGTGTGTGTGTATGTGTGTGTGTGTGTGTGTCGTGCCACTGTAGTGCCACTGTAGAAGCAGTCCAACTGACTTGTAACTTACCCTTAATGATTGTGTTGTGTTGTAGCGGATCAGTTGAAGCCCATTTAAATTAGTGAGTAGAGTGTGCATAAAGTATTAACTCAAAGTTGTGTGTGTGTGTGTGTGTGTGTGTGTGTGTGAGTAAGTGTCTTTCTTACCAGTTGTTATGCATTGAGGCATGATAGAAGCAAGTTAACTGAGCTGTGGCTGGACGCACCATTAATGATTAACCGCAGTTAATAAACAGCTCACTAAGGATGTTATGCATACATACTCATACATGCACAAACACACATGCATGAACACACACACACACACACACACACACAGACCCGAATCAATGATGAGTGAACTGTTTTGGCGTTAGTTGCCTTAAAGTGTCACTGTAGCATGTGTGTGTGTGTGTGTGTGTGTATGATTGTGCAAGAGAGAAAGAGAGAGAGAGAAATGCTTCTGTTTTTATGTGTGCGTGTGTGTGTGGTGTGCACACTTGGGACAGTGTATGTATATGTATATGTGTATGGATACAAATAGAACTTTCTCTTTGTTTCTATACACAGTGAATGTTTGCATCATACCCTTTTTTGCTTAAGACCTGAGAGACTGTTGTTTTTGTTCATCCACTGGCTCTCACCATCAACGCATAAAAACCTCCACCACCCCCCTCTCCTTCTCCTCCTCTTCCTCCTCAAGCCTGCTGGCCTCGCGACACCGAAGAGAAAGTCTCCACTGTTGTGTCTCTGTTGGATACATTTCAAGCTAAACACACCCTGACTGCCAAAAGACATCTCCTGTGCCGGACTCAGCTCAACAACCTCCACCCACACCTCCTCCATTTCAGTTTTTCTCTAGTGTGTCTTAATGTGGGTGTGAGCTCTGTGGTTCTTAGAAGTCGAGTGCTGCTGTAATTTGGGAAGATCCAGGGGGATCAGGGGCCACTGTTATCCTCAGCTCACCCAGTCAGAGCTCTCTTCTTTGGGGCAGAGGAGCAAGGAGGACACCCCACACACACACACACACACACACACACCAAACTTTAACCCTGTTCTGGTCTGGAGCTCTGGATCCAATCAGCCTCTGGCAGGCAGCGCAGAATTCTACTCCACAGTTGGAAAACGTGATTGCAAACATGTGTGTGTGTACGTGTGTGTGTGTGTGTGTGTGTGTGTGTGTGTGTGTGTGTGATTGATTGGATGTGCACACACACACACACACACACACACACAAACACAGACGCATACAGTGCTGATCCTCTCCACTCCAGGCTTTTGAGCCCAGGCCTCTGGAGATCAGTGGGCCCAACCCTCCCACCTGTCTAGCCCATGATCTGTTCCTGGTTATGGGGGAGATGAGGCACCCGTGCCGCAGGCTTTCAGCACGGCCTTCACCCTCACACCTCGCATTGCCATGACAACTCCAGTGATTGTCTAACCTTCGACCTGCAGGGTCAAAGGTGAGTTTTCACCTGGGTTCCCTAGAGACATGTCGATTGACTCCATCAACACCTTAGACACACACACACACACACACACACACACACACACACACACTGTGAGAGACAGGTATAGATATGCAGGCACTCAGTTGTCATAGCATATGTGCACCAATGCACACAGATGTGCACACTTACGAACACTTAACAGGCCATCAGACATACACAGACATACAGACACACACACACACACACACACAGACACACACACACTGTGAGAGATAGGTATAGATATGCAGGCACTCAGTTGTCATAGCATATGTGCACCAATGCACACAGATGTACACACTTACAAACACTTACGAACAGGCCATCAGACATACACACACATACAGACACACACACACACACACACACACAGACACACACACACTGTGAGAGACAGGTATATGCAGGCACTCAGTTGTCATAGCACCAATGCACACAGATGTGCACACTTAGGAACACTTAACGGGCCATCAGACACACACAGACATACAGACACACACACACATACACAGACACAAACACACACACACACACACACACACACACACACACACAGACGCGCACACACACACACTTTATTCTCTGGCTCCCCTTGTATCCATAAATGTGGTGTTGGCCTGCTGTTCCAGATGTGTGCATGTGGCCTCAGGGCCCAACAGGATTAAAACCATATCTGACTTCAGAAGGCCGCACACACACACACACACACACACACACACACACACACATTTATGGCTTGCATGGACACATACTGTAGCCATATACACACAGACAAACACACACACACACTGTTTCTCTGTATTGTTCATATACACACACACTTTTTCTTTCTCTTGTTCACAGACAGACACACACACACACACACAGTAGCGGGGCAAGGTCCCATTTAAGGGCCATAAACCTTCCTCTTCTCTGAATTTTCTCTTCATGTTTGTGAATGAAAGGCTTTTTTCTTCCTTTCTTCTTGCCCTCTTATTCATATCCGGGATATAAATCAATCCCTTAATAGTGCCTCTCGCTGCCCGGCAACCAGCTCAGGATCCCTCTTTGGAAATGGCCGTCCATCATAGCTGCCCTGTGAGGCACACACATACACACTCTCACACACACTCACACACTCACATACTCACATCATACACAAGCATGTACTCATTGCGCTTTAACAGCTATCTAAATTTTCTTACAGGTGTGACATGCACCCATGACTACATGCACGCACACATGCACACACACACACACACACACACACACAAACACACACACATCAGCCAGTGAATGATGCATTCCCACAGGAGTGGTGAGCAGGGGTCAACACTTGGCCAGCAGTCATTTAGGGAGTCACAGTTCAAAAGTCATGTGGTGGTATTCTTTGTTGTTTTGGGGCTACATAGAGAGTAGTAGTCAGAGTGTGTGTGTGTGTGTGTTTGTGTATGTGTGTGTGTATGTGTGTGTGTCTCTGTCTGATAAATGGGACAAAGTGACAGCGGATTCTCAGATAACTTAAACGCAAGCAATCACTCGTGGTTGCACACACACACACACATTATCTTCATCATCATCGTCATCATCATCATCATCATTTCTGTCATTTGTGAAGTTGTCATGGTGCTTCATTTTCAAATTTGCCGCCCATGTTTTTTTTTCCCACTTTCTCCTCCATGCATGCTCTTTTTCTCTCATGTTCTCATTCACCATATTTCTCTCTTTTTTTCTCTGTCCATTTCTCTGTCTTGCTCTTCCATTTTTGCCTCTCTCCCTCCCTTCTTTTTTCTGTCCCTCCCTCTTACTCTCTATACCTCTGTATCTGCTGCTCTCTCTCTCTCTCTCTCTCTATCTCTCTCTCCCCTCCCTCCCTCTCTCCTTCGCTGGGTCATCCAGGTTTGCAGCAGACGTCTTCCTGGCTAGCTGCCAGTGTTTGGGAGGCCCCTCTAGCCAATGGTGTGCAGCCCCACTAGTCACCTGACCTCAAATTCCCAGACAAAGAAATTTCCAGCGTTTTTTTTTTTTTCTCCCCTCACCCTGCTTTTCCCTTTTTTTCTTCTCCTGCCTCCATTTGTGTGTGTAGGTTTTTTTTTTTAAAGGCTCCCTCTTTCGCTTTCTGTTGGCCAAGGGGGCAGTCGGCTACACAGACTCTAAGCGACAACACAGAGCTGGAAGCAGCGGGGAGAGCAGTGGGTACGTGAGTGTGTGTGTGTGTGTGTGTGTGTGTGTGTGTGTGTATGCTTGCTATAGGTGCAATTCAAGGCTGTGCATTTCTGCAGTGCTGACTGAGACGGAAGAGTTTGTGTGCGTGTGCACGTGTGTGCATGTATGTGTGTGTGTGTGTCTGTGGTTTGTGTGTGTGTGTGTGTGTGTGTGTCTATGGTGTGTGCTGGAGGGGGGGCAAAGTGCTGACTTGCGGTGTTTGAGCTGAGTTGTTGTGGAGTGCTGGCTGTAGCATGCTGGGCAGATTCTTAAAGGGAAAGTGCTTCATTATTTTAGTGGAATAGGAAACATGGCTCACATACTGAACTACTGCCAATACTGCAGCAGCAGCACAGCAACAGACAGACAGAGAAGACAGGTATATATACAGACAGACAGAGACATATACAGACAGACAGACAGGTACATATACAGACAGAGACAAAGACAGAGATCTTTGTGAGATTAAACAAGGGTGAAGGTCTCATCAGGTCACCGTGTGTGTGTATGTGTGTATGCATGCATGTGGATCTGTGGTGATTACTGTAAGTAAAGCTTTGCCTGATCACTGTTTTATAATGGATTAGTGGAAGCATATTTGAATTAGTGAGGAGATAAATGTGTAATGTATTTAGGCATGGTGTCTGTGTGTGTGTGTGTGTGTGTGTGTGTGTGTGTGAGATAGGATCTGCTGGTGTTTACATTAGAGACATGAGAAAGTTAGAACTTTGATCGCCTCATTGTCTTTGAGTGTGTTATCTTGCCATTGGTGCTTTGATGGGAATTATGACATACAATGTTACTCCCCTGATCAAAGTTTTTTTTTGTTTGTGAGGGGCTGTAGTATTTAGTATTTTATATGTGCGTGTGTTGGTATATGTGTGTGGGTCTGTATTTGTGTGTGTGTGTGTGTGTGTGTGTGAACTGCCCTTCTTTATTGCAGAACTACCCTTCAGCAGTGACAATACAAGCAGTTGTTTGGCATGGGCAAACTAGGGTCAGAAGTAGGATAAGGTCAGGAGGTCGTCCACGCCTCGGTCATGGTCATAAAAAGCCCAGTGCGGGAAACGTCCTTCTCCCTTGGGTCAAAGGTCAGGTGTCAGCCAAAAAGTCAGGGGGTCACGGGAGACGATGGGGTCACCTGAGGTGAAAGTCAGTGGCAGCTTTATGGAGTCCTTGTATCCAAAGGTCTGCAGTATGTTTTCTGATGCCCACATGGCAGAAACATTAAAAGAACGTGAAAAGAACATAAAAAGAATGCAAAGGAAGAGCTAAGTATGAAGAGCTAAGAATGCCATATAAAATGTGTCTTAAATCACCCTTGGGAAGAAGTTTTCCTCAAAGATTCTAGAGCGGAACCTGTAGAGACCATAGTGCTCTAGAATCTTTAGTTCACTACCTGTGCTTTGGCATTTGCTTTGTATATGGAGGTGCTCTGTGTGTGTGTGTGTGTGGGGGGGGGGTTCATGTGCATATGAACACACAAGTTCCGGACTTCCATGTGTATGTGTGTGGTTTGTATCCATGTGCGTTTGCGTGAGAGTGTGTGCTAGAGGCAGGAAGTCATTACTCTAGTCCACTGAGTGGTATTGCTGTGGCTGTAATAGTCATAATTATGAGCTGCAATTATTACTGAGCTTCGGTTAATGGAGTCAGATAGCTCTGTCTCTCTTCCTCCAACCCCCCACCCCCACCCCAACCCCCACCCCTCATTGGCTTTTCTAGTTACTTATGGCAGTGTGAAAACAGAGATATAAGATTTTTTTTTAAGTCATATTTAAAAGTAATAAAATCATATTTTTGCTGAATTTATTGTGACTATGTCAGTTAAGAGTTAAAATTTCTATAAGTGATAAAGAGAATGTTTAATATATATCTACATTTAGCTGATATACATATATTAACTGATATTTAAAACAGATGAAGTAATACGTTTGTAGTGATGGTGTAAGTCTGTGGGTATTACTAAATACTCTTAAGATAAACAAAGATGAATGTTTGCTTGTACTACAGGCTGAAGGTCTAGGTCATAATCTGTTTATTTTCAAGAAACATTGAATCAAAAAGGCAGAAAAGCGCTTTAGAGGTGATGTAGTAGATGTGATTACACATTTAATTGAATTAAAGGATACATTGGTGGTCATTGATTTAAACTACAATTGAAACCTGTACAACTGCATAAATGTTAGCATGTTCTATTAAAAGTACTAATTTTGGAAGATGATTTGCTCGCTATGGTAAAGTTACTTTCCAGTCAGAATCAGAATGGAGCACATACAATCCCTTTCTTTTTTTCTGACTAAATCCTTCTCTCATCCCTTCTCACTCCCTTGCTACATCCTCTTCTTGTTTCTATGTTTCGTCCTTTCTATCAATCAGCCTCCTTTCCCCAAGCAACTCTTCCCCATCTCTCTCTCTGTCTCCATAAAACTCACCGCTGAGAGGAAGGTACAACCTCTTTGTCAGTGCGCACACAGCAACTTGCCTTCATTCTTCCTGCTGATATCCCTCTCTTATACACCCCTTTCTTTCTTCAAGACTTCTATCACTCTTTCTCTCCCTCTCTCTTTCCCCTCATCTCTATTTATACAGTATAACAAGACATCAGTACTTCGTACTTGTGTATAAAGTAGAACAATTTATAGTCAGACAGTGAAGTCACATGGATAGCCAGACTAAACAGATCATAACTTCTTCATGGTGATGGTGATCATAACTACACATGTGATTAAATACCATAAACACACCTCATTCCATAAAGGGAAGAAATAGACATTGTATTAAATTACACTTGATACTGCCATAAAGGTGTTAAACTTGGAAACACCTGTCTGACTGTTTTAATATTTTTTGTTAAGCCACATGCTTTTAAAAGAAATACACAAATGCTCATTCTAAACAGTGTCAGCAGTGTTTTGGTTGGCAAGGCTTTCATCACGGATATTGCTTCTCAAAATGTTAAAAGTCTCTTTAACACAGACAGCTTGTGTGTGTTTGCATTTGTGTGAATGTGTGTGTGTGTGTGTGTGTGTGTGTGTGTATTGACACTCACATGAGTACATATGTGTTTTGAGACTGGGAAAGTATTATACAGACCCCAAATACCAACAACCCCTCAAAGTCGCCACCCTTCACACACACACACAACCCACCCCCTCACCCCCCCAAACCCGGCCTTAAAGCACAACTCTCCGCTAGATCTTCTTACAGGACCCCCAGCTCCAGAGATCCATAGCAGCTGGAGAGAGGCTGAGCTGGATGAGGAGGAGGCCCAGTGAGAGGGCCCCCATACTGGGCTGAGCTCAGCCAAGGTTGGCCCTGTCCCTGGCGAACCAATAAAACTGACAAAAACCCCAGGCAGTGGTCCACTCCCACTACAGAGATTTTCACCAGTATCCCAAAGCCCGGGATGGGGATGGGGTCAGCTTTTAGGATGGGGGTCTGGGGTCTCGGGGGGAGGGGGGAGGGGGAGGGGGAATTCCGGGGAGGCTGGTGGTGAGAAAGGGTGCTTGAGGAGTGGGGGGGTTTATGATGCAAACCCCATGGCAGATTTGTAAGGTATCAGAGAGAGGTTACTTAAACAGTGAGAAGCTGCATGAGTCAGTGACATGATCTCAGATGTGCTCATGTGTGCATGTGTGTGTGTGTGCGTGTATGTATGTGCTTCTTCTTGTCATGGGACAAATCTTTCAGATTAGGGCTCTTCTCTAACAATCATCATTCACTTTTTCTTCATCGTAACTTTTTCTGACTGTTTAATGGGTTAAAGAGTTGAGCGCACAACGTGCCCCTCCATATCTTAATCTCTCCCCCCTCATATGTGAAGGAGGCAGTGTTCTTGCAGATTTGTAATATAAATAGCTCTCCCTATGCCCCAGGTCTAAAACAAACACCAGCTAACTTATGCTAAGGCAAGAGAGACAGGAGGAGGGTTTTTGAGCGCTCTTTCTCCTTCCCTTCCTCTCTCTCTCACTCCCTCCCTCCATCTCTCCCTCTTTCCAGCCCCCCCCCCCCCCCTCCACACACGCACACACACACACATTTTTCCTTTGATTTTCTGATCTCAACATTCATGGCCAAAGGGAAGCTCCATATTGGGTGCAAATATGGAATGGTTGTGGTTATTTTGCCTGAAGCTAACCTTTAATATTAAGTGGTGGATTCCAGAAGGGTTTTTTATTGTTGATTTTTTTTTTCTCAAGGCTCGTCTGTGGATGCTGAGGGATTGTGTAGCGTTGTGATGGTGTGAGGGGGGAGGTGGCTTCCAGTGGTGTGAAATGTGTCCTTTTTGTCATCTCTCAAGACACACACTGCACACACACACACACACACACACACACAAAAGAATGTACTGTGGAAATAGTGAAACCAAAGGTGTGATTGTTCTAGATGTGCCAGATAGGTTGTGTGTTTGTGTGTGTGTGTGTGTGTGTGTGTGTGTGTGTGTGTGTGTGTGTGTGTGTATTTTCTTCTACTGTTGTGGAATACCTTTGGATAAGACAAGATCAAACCAAACCCTAGACACAGTTTATATGTTACTTAAAAAAAAACAATTCTAAGATGGTATGTAAATATAAGATAAAGTATGTGCTTGTTTGTGTGTTTGAGAGTGTTTGGTACCATGATGGAGAGAGAGAAAGAGAGAGAGAGAGTTTTTGGTGCTGTCAGGTGTGTGTGTGTGTTTGTGTGTTTGAAGGATTTAGTGTTCTGAGTGCGAGAGGGTGACAAATGTTACAGCTGTTTACTGCTTTGGATGAAGTGCTACTTTGCTCTGCTTCTAAATAAAAAACTGGAAGCAAAGAAGAGGACAAAGATGTGTGAATAATGTCCATTGGTGTGTGTGTGTGTATGTGTGTGAAGCATCTGTGATGTGCAAATGCCTTTAACTCTAACTCTAAGTGGGTGTTTGTGTGGGCATGGACGTGTGTGGGTGTGTGTGTGGACACTGATGTGTGTGTGTGGGTGTGTGTGTGGACACTGATGTGTGTGTGTGTTTGTGTGTATGTATATGTGTTGTATGCGTTTGATGTTATCAGTGTGTTTTAAAAGACTGATTGTCCTGTCAGAGTCACTGGCTGACTGCCAGGTTCCCCTTAACCCCACACCACTAATTATCCTCAATCATGTGTTATCATGGATAATGCACACTCACTCAGATACACTAGAACAACCTTTGGGGACATGGTGTGTGTGTGTATGTGTGTGTGTGTGAGAGAGAGAGAGAGTAGATAATATATATATATATATATATATATATATATATATATATATATATTCAGTGTGTGCATCTAGCCTTTATGGATTTGGCTTATGCATGAATGTATGTTGCGTGTGTGTGTGTGTGTGTGTGTGTGTGTGTGTATGTGTGTTTGCATGTGTGTGTGTATGTGTGTGTGTGTGTGTATGTGTGTTTGCATGTGTGTGTGTGTATGTGTGTGTGTGTGATTTATAGACTGGGTTAAAGGGAGCGCAGGGCAGTGCAGGGGAGGACAGGAAACATAAGGGATGAAGAGAGGGAGACGGATGACAGATTTACTGGACCCAACAGCTGGGGCCTTGACACACCCGCCTCCTCTCCACTCACCGAGCGCGCTCCTTATGCTTTGAGATGTCAGCCAGTCATCTTGTGGGCTAAATCTAAATGTGTGCGTGTGTATGTGAATGAATGTATGTGTGTGTGTGTGTGTATGTGTGTGCTCAGGACTGCTTTGATGCAGGGTATTGTGTAGAACCCAGCAGAGATGTGTGTGTGCAGGTAGGGCTAGTGTTTGACATAAACTCAGTGTACAGTATATACTTCAACACACACTCAGACAAATGAAACTGAAGCTAAATTCCTTTGAGCCTTGGCAAAAACATAGTCATCACATAGGTCTTACAAAAAGGTGCTCCAAGTCATAGCTAGAAGTGTAGCATAGCTAGCAGTCAGTCGACCTTTCTGCAGACATCTTCCAGCTGTGATAAAGGGTGTTCACTCCGCCCCTGTTACTGTGAGATGTCTCAGATGATTGGCTGACAGAGATGTCCATCTATGGTAGTTCTCTGACGGAAAGCAGCCATGCTGGAAAGAGTTTGTTAGTTCTTGGGAAAGCTCAGGCTTCCTGTAATTATAGTCTGCCAAAACATAGTAGTTTTTTACAGTAATCTATGACTTATCAATACAGACCTTCTGTGGTTGCTCACATTAAAACGAAGCCTGGCTTTTATGAGTGGAACTTGTAACATTTCATACTTTCAACCTAAAGCTGATGAAAGGCTGAAAGTAATCGAATGTAGCTGCAATTGACTGTAATGGGACTTCCCTGATGCATTGGGTGAACTAAGGACGCTAACGCTAAAGCTAGCGAAAGCGGCACTAAATGGATTGCTAATATAATAAAAAGCAACTCTAAGGGTTTGGTTGGTTGGCCACTTGAGGCCCCACAGGTTTAGTCAGCTGGGGGTCTGAAGAGATGAGAGACTGAGAGGAAAGAGGGAAAAAGAGGAAGGAGAGAGAGAGAGAGAGAGAGAGAGAAAGAAAGAGGGAGAGAGAGAGAGAGAGAGAGAGATGGAGATAGAAAGAAAATGTAGGGTAGAGAACTAATGGGAGAAATGACAGTGTTTGTCTCGCAAGCATTGTTAGGCTTGTGTCTCATGTCTCAGTCTCTGTGTGTTGAGGTGTTTGTTTTGCTTTAGCATCTGTGTTTGCATCTGTTTAACTAAGTGGGAAACTTGGTGTGGGAAACTTTGTCTGTGTATGTGTGTGTGTATGTGTGTCTGTGTGTGTGTGTATGTGTGCGCGCGCGTCAGTTTGACATCTGTATTTAAAGGTGTTCACCTAGTTGTAAGTGTGTGTGTGTTCTCTTGCTCTTGAGTTTAGTGTGTGAGACCGATGAGATGTGAAATCAGAAGCAGACTAGTTTGAGTGAACTTCGTGATTTGTATGCACCGTAAAAATGAACAAAAACACATGTGTAGATGTACAGTGTGTGTGTGTGTGCGTGTGTGTGTGTTTGTGTTGTATGTAGATGTGTGCACATGTCTATGTGACTGTGTATGTGTGTGTGCTGTATGTAGATGTGGGCAGATGTCTATGTGACTGTGTATGTGTGTGTGTGTGTGTGTGTGTGTGTGTGTGTGTGTGTGTGTGTGTGTGTGTGTATGTTGTATGTAGGTGTGGGCACATGTCTATGTGACTGTGTGTGTGTATGTGTGTGTGTTGTATGTAGATGTGGGCACATGTCTATGTGACTGTGTGTGTGTGTGTGTACATGTGTCTAATGATGAAGAAATAGGCAGTGTGTGTGATTATATCTGATCCATGCAGTAGGAGCCGACAGCCTGTGTGTGTGGGGGGTGATTGGATGTTTGTGTGTGTGTGTGAGTATATGTGTGTGTGTTTGTGAGTGCTTGCGTGCATGCATGTGTTTAAGTGGGTGGTCCCTCAGGGTCCATTTCCAGTCAAGCATGTAAGGGTGCAATATATCTGGTCAATTAGGTACACTGTGGTTGGCTGTTCCAGGGGGTCAGAGGTCAAACAGGGAAGCTGTGTGACCCTCTAAATCTGGGGTCACCATAGAGATAAGAACAATGAGGCTGAAATAGCTAAAACCAATCAGATGGTTCGCTCACTGCCGGCAGCAGACAGAGCAGGGGCCCCATTCGAAAAAATTACATGGGAAAGTTACAGACATGTAGATTGACATCTGAGAAAAACACACACACATACACACACACATCCATTTTACTGTCTCTCTCTCTCTCTCTTTCTCACACACACACATGCACATTTACACATACACATACATACACACACACACACAGACACTAACCATTCTTTTTCTTCCTCTTCATTCTCTCACACACAACTCTCGCTCTCTGTCTCAATTTCTCTTGTATACACACTCATAGGCACACACACAGATGGCATGCAGTAAACACATGGCTATGTGAAGGCTCCACATTAATCCCTGAGTTATGTGATGGAAACCCCATACGGCCATGCAGAAATTGACTTGAGCTGAACTGGCAGACCAGTAGAAAGATGAAATATGAAAGAGGGAGAGAGAGAGAGAGAGAAGAGAGAAAAACTAAGAGAGAGAGAGAAGAGACAAAAAGAAAGAGTGCACCAGTCAGAGAGAGTGAATACACACACATACACACACACACGCACACTTCAGATTCAGAATTTATTTGTCATTGTGTTTGTCATGTATTTGCAATTACGTGAAATTAAAAGCTCTTTTACGCACACAAACACAGTTGTATGTGCACACACATTCCTGTTTAAACCACCCTAAACACATATATTCACAATATATATAGACACATACTCACACAAAGACTCAAACAGACACTTACACACACACACACACAAACAGTGATGCAATGAAGGGATAAACACACTAAACACACTATGATAACAAACATACATCAAAGACTGTAGCAACTGTTGAGAGCTCTCTTTTTCACACACACACAAACACACACACATACAAATATGCAAATACATACAGACCCATTGAAGGAAACCACAAACACATTCATCCCATGCTTTGCTGGCAAATTGTGTAGGCTATAAGACATACACAAATACACAGACACCACTCATATCAAACACACATACACACACACACACATATTAAAACCACACAAACCACATATATGTACACTATATATGCTCTTTCCCTCATACTCACAGAAACTCTCACACACACACACACACACACACACACACACAAACAAGAATGGCCTCCCAGCAAGAGAGACTCCCTGCTCCCTCTGCCAAAGAAAGATCAACATTTACTTGGTGACAGGTCCTCATGAAATCACTGCATTTTCACAGCCGTTAGCCAGGAAACACTCGCTCACACACTCCTCTTCTTTCTCTCTCTCTCTGACTCTCTCTCTTTCTGTTATACACACACACACACACACACACACTCACTCCTTTGTTTCTCTCTGTCTTCACCTCTTCATGGGGTTCTGATTCAGAGAGGAAGTAAAATGAAAGAGATGGACAGAGGGAATAAGAAAGAGGTGGACAAACAGAATGAGAGAAAGAGAGTTGCGGAGAGAGAGAAAGATAGTCAGAGAGAGAGAGAGAGAGAGGCCATTCTTCTAGTGGAAATGGGTGTTGGACAAGAGCCCTGGCCAGAGCTTTGGTTGGCACTGTCCCAGGTGGAGTGTGTTCTGAATTACCGTGAGTGCAGCAAGACCTGAGCGGCTGAACTCAGTGAACCGGCTCACAGCACACACACACACACAGACATGCACATATCCACCCACGCTTACACAAACACTTGCACAAGCACAAACACACCCGCACATGACAGTCACGGCAACTGCCCGTTCACCCAAATCTACCAACCAAAACACAATCAAACACTGCACTCCCTCGATTGCACTCAGACACATAGCTTGTGTTTTAGAGGAGAGGCTGGCTTATGTTGGTATGATGGTGTGCTTCGCTGAGAGTGGAGAGATTTCTGGCTAGTGAGCCACTCTCTATCTCCCTCTTTTTCTCTCCCTCTCTCTCTCTCTCTCTCTCTCACTCACTCTCTCACTCTCTGTGTCTGCTCCAGATTGCTAAGACGTAGGGGACTCAGCCTTACTGCAGAGACGAGGTGGGGTGGGGTGTTGGAGTGCGTAAAGAAGGGACCGAAATAGAAAGAGAGAGCGAAGGGCGAAAAGAGGAGGAGAGAGAGCGCATGGCCAAAGAAGACAATAAAGAAATAATGAAAGAGATAAGTAGACGAGAGAGTGGGAGAGAGAATAAAGAAAAACCTGTGAGGTAAAGAGTAAAAGGAAGGTAGACCAGAAGGTAGTTTATCTTAAGGTCGTGTTTCTGCGGGTCAGAGAGGGGCCACTAAACTCAGAGATCATGTGAACGGACTGTATGCACATACACACACATACATACATTTATACACTCATACACACAAACATACACATACACATACACACACACACACACACACACACACACACACATACATGCATGCTTACACTCTCTGAAACACTGACATGAACAGAGATTGCTTCTTACTTTCCTATGAATGGCTATTGTTCTGTATGCTCCTAATATTTACATAGTGATGCATATGTTTGTGTGTGTGTGTTGGTGTGTCAATTTTTGTGTGTTTGTATATCCCTGACATTTGTGTGGCACTGTCCCTGGTGTGTGTGTGTGTGTGAGTGTGTGTCAGTGTGTGTGTGTGTGTGTGTCCTTCCTTGTGAGAAAAAGAGAGAGAGAGAGTGAAAATAACTGCAGGGGACAAACAACCAGACAAGTATTAAAAGCCTTCCTATGTAGGACCGTCCATTTCTTCACTGTATTCTTGGTGTGTGCTCACATTTTTCTCTACAGAGCTCCCCCGTCACTATGTTATGTTTATAGCTAGCCGGTGAGACTCCATAGAGACTTTGCTGCGGCCCACTGGCCGAACTTTGCATTTCCCCAGATGCATTAGCAGAACTCAAAACAGCCACCAATCGACCCATAAACTAGAACAGAACCACCACAATGACTCTTAGCTTTGCTAAATTAAGGTAGATTAAGCTAAAGTAGTTGCATAGTGCCTCTTTAAAAGTGAGACAATACTACACTATAATATACATAAGCACGTCAAGCCATACAGTATGTCCAACTGGTATGTGTATGTAAATGTGTTGGCAAATTGGCAAGTGTGTTACCAGACGTGTGTGTGTGTTTGTGTGTGGCCATATGTGTGAGAGTCTGTCACATGTACATGTACATACGTACATCTCTTTTGCATGTGCAGATGTGGGTGTGCAACTTGGATTTGTGTCCATGTGTGGGCATGTGTCTCCGTAATGTGTTGCTGAATGTCAGTGGGTGCCCCAGTGGGTGGGTGATGTATGTGTGTGTGTGATTTTGTTTGTGTTTGTGTTGTTTGTCTGATGTGTGTATGCATGTGTATTGCAGGCTGAGAATAAGGCCCAGCAGGTGGCTGCCATGAACACGATGAAGAACCTATCAGCAGCTGAGCCTCAGAAGAAGGAGGAGTCGGCGACGGTGTTTCCACCCACACCCCCAGCTCAAAACCCGCCCCCTGTCCAGCAGCACACAGACCCCGCCTCCCCCACGGTTGCCACTACACCTGAGCCAGCGCCTATTGCCAGCAGCACCAAGACTATATCCAAGTCCTCTGACCCAGAGGCAGAGTATGATGTACGTCTCAGACCAGCACAGACCTACACAGGCCTGCCATTACTGACCATCAGACCATCTCTGTGTAAACAGACCCCTTATAGACTACATCAGACCACTTCAGACAATCTCTGTGAATACAAATCCCTTACAGACTACCTCAGACCATTTCAGACATTCTCTGACTGTACAGACCCATTATAGATAACTTCAGATGGGAAAATGATGGAAATATAAGGCTTGATGTCATTAACTTTCTGAGGAACATAGAAAGAAAGAAATAAAGCTAAAATTTATTCTAAAGAAATTAAGCTAAAATTTGTCGGCCATATTAACACAATTAGCGTGAGAGGGGTGTTTAAAGCCACCACATGCACAGTGAGCAGAATATTCATCAGGCCTGTCAAAGAAGACAGTGCGTGTGTGTGTGTGTGTGTGTGTGTTATTGTTTATTGTGACACTGCAAAGAGACTGTATGCATAAATACAGTTCATGTTAGGTGATGTTTTTTGTCATATTGTGTCAGACAGTTGATGGAAAGCAGGTTTTGAGGGAAACTGTGTGTGTGTGTGTGTGTGTGTATGTATGTAAATAATAAGTGTTGTATTGTTGCTGTAGGATGGCTGTGACTTTGGCATTGGGGAGCTGGTGTGGGGGAAGCTACGAGGCTTCTCCTGGTGGCCCGGCCGGATCGTGTCCTGGTGGATGGCTGGGCGCAGCCGTGCTGCTGAGGGCACCCGCTGGGTCATGTGGTTTGGAGATGGCAAATTCTCAGTGGTAAGTGTGTGTGTGTGTGTTTGTGTGAGTACAGTATATGGTCTTCAAAAGTGTGTGTCTGCCTGCCTGTCTGTTTAGTATGGTTCAGGGTATGTGTGTGTGTTTGTGTGTGTGTTTGTGCGTGTGTGTGTGTGTTTGTGCGTGTTTGTGTGTCCATCCACTGAATTGCGTGCCACTGTTAATGTATCCTCTTGTGGATACATTAGACATACACTGCCATGTCTGATGGTCAGTGTGGTCCACATACTGCGCCTCCCACTAGCCGTGTGTGTGTGTGTGTGTCCGTCTCTCTCACACATATCGGTCATATGTTACCCACCGTCGGCTCAGACCACACACTCACACAGCCTGTAATTAACACAGGACATCCCATGAGGAGACCATTGTAATGACAAACAACATGCAGGACATGGACTGTAATTATCCTTATTTGTAGCTCAAAGGTTTTTTACTGTACTGTTTCAATCTGATGCAAGTTAATTTGATATGAAATTAAAGTTACATTTCCCTCCATTGAGAGTTCAATAGTTTATGAAGCTCTGTCGTGTCATACTAAATCAGAGAGGGTTTATGGACATTGTCCATGTGCTCCTATTATAAGGACTAAAGTTGTTTCTGACATAAATGACAGTAATGACAGGAAGTATTTGGTCGGAAAGTGACCAGCAGCTGATTTCTATAGGATACCAGGATAATTCTTTTTACTCTGTGAGGAAAACGAGTTGTATGTGTTTAGGAAACGTTTTTTGTGTGAGCACAGGATTGGCATATGGCTCGGTTTATAGTTAGTGTAATGTTAGTGTCATTTTGGTGTTATATTTGGGTGGTATGATTTTAATGTCATATTTAGTATGGGTGGTGTAATTTTAATGTTATATTTAGTATGGGTGGTGTCATTTTAATGTCATAGATAGTATGGGTGGTGTCATTTTAATGTTGTCAGTTTAATGTCATAGATAGTATGGGTGGTGTCATTTTAATGTCATAGATAGTATGGGTGGTGTCATTTTAATGTCATAGATAGTATGGGTGGTGTCATTTTAATGTCATAGATAGTATGGGTGGTGTCATTTTAATGTAGTGTAATAGTGTAGTGTAATGTAATGTAATAATAGATAGTATGGAATGTATGGTGGTAGTTTAAAGCAATCTCTCTCCTCTCTCTCTCTCTGTCTCTCTCTCCTCTCTCTCTCTCTCTGTCTCTCTCTCCTCTCTCTCTCTCTCTCTCTGTCTCTCTCTCCTCTCTCTCTCTCTCTCTCTCTCTCTCTCTCTCTCTCTCTCTCTCTCTCTCTCTCTCTCTCTCTGTCTCTCTCTCTCTCTCTCTCTCTCTCTCTCTCTCTCTCTCTCTCTCTCTCTCTCTCTCTCTCTCTCTCTCTCTCTGTCTCTCTCTCTCTCTCTCTGTCTCTCTCTCCTCTCTCTCTCTCTCTCTGTCTCTCTCTCTCTATCTTACTCACAGGTGTGTGTGGAGAAGCTGTTGCCCTTGAGCTCCTTCTCCACAGCTTTCCATCAGCCCACTTACAACAAGCAGCCCATGTACAGGAAAGCCATCTTTGAGGTGCTACAAGTAAGTACACACACACACACACACACACACACACACACACACACACACACACACACAGAAAGAGAGAGAGAGAGAGTATATAAAAAAGCAGGATATTCTTGCTGTTATTATTGATAAATATTACCATGCTGTATCAGCAGTAGCAGTCTAAAGACATATAAAGAACATCCTGTTTCATTGACGCAGGAGGCCAGTAAACTGTAGGTCGAAGAAGATAAAAGTTGAAACCTTTGAGACTGAAACCTTTTCCGACCACTGCTTTAATGAGAATGACAGTTATTACTCCAAACAACAAAACACTGCTGATTTCGCTGTTTTATCCAGACGGAATTGACGCCAAGGTGCCATAAATTACACAAAGCTTTCACCAACTGTATATTGCATGGGGCCCTGTGGCAACCATAGCAGACACTGACTCATGTGATGTACAACCATCTCCGACTTGTTGAGTCAATGATTTCACGCTCAGAAACCACATGCTTCTCCCTTTCCATTAAAGTAAAAATCCAAGGTAGATGAATCTGTTTCCCTGTGGCTCGAGCTTGTCGAATACTGCTGGTAGGAAGAGGAATGAGAACATTTGGCTCAGTGAGGACTGAATAATGGCAGTTAACACTAACCAATGAAGGCAAGGAAACCCTTTTTCAGTTTAATTTTCCTTTACCCCTTACAGTTAGTGTTAGCTGCCAGTTTGCAAATGGGCTCTGTGCACGGGAAACGTAAAGTCCCAGATGGACTTTCGTTCAGGATGGTCATTCTTTTTCAGTGAACGTCTATTAAGTCTACTAAGTACAGTACGCTACATTGATATTTGGCTTAAGTGTTTGCTGTGCAGTGTAGTTATACTAATTTACTATCAAAAGTAAGCCAACCTAATAAGCTCTCCATGTTCCTCACCAGTTCAGGGTTAATTTTGTAGTTAGCTCATAGCTATAGCCTCATTACACAATTGTTTACCAACATAAAAGCTAATTACTGGAAAAGAGAGACCATCCTGAACTAAAGTCCTTCTGAGACCTTATGTCTGCCATGCTTAGATCTCATTCGGTCTTTGTTGTACCGAATTCCCCTTCCTTGGTGACTTCTCCTTTAACACTACAGCAAAATCCTCACCACTGCTACAGGTCTCAGAAGAGGCCCATTAGACGTTTGGGGTGTGTAAACTCTGTTACACCCACATTGGCACGTCCTCCTCACAGGTCACATCAGGGTTGCCACACCTAATTTTTAAAGTAACCCATTAGGAAGGTTGTTTACTAATAAAAATAATTGTCCAAGCAGATGTTAACATGTAATTAATGCCTAATGAGGTGTAACAATGTGTAGGAATGTGAGGTACTTCTGGCTCCTGTGTCCTGGGCGTAAATCTCATAAAAACGCTGTTGACAAGCACAGTGTTGCACACGCGTGAGTAATGCAAGCTGACATAGATCATGATAATTTATGAGCTGTCAGGAAGTCATAGTGAAAAACTTAACAGATGTGGGGGCAGAAACACACACATACACACACACTAACCCAGAAAATCTTTCTTGCACAAATATACATACACACACACACATACACACACAGAATATTAACCAAACTGATCGCCAGAATGGGTTTAGCAGTATTGACGTAGTGTCAGTTATGTTTCACTTTGAAGTTGTTAAACACCATGGCAGGATTTGGCTCTGACAGTCTCATCCTGGAAGGTGTTGCTTTTCAGTTAGTTTGTCCTTTTGAAGTTGAACTTCAATTTGAATTTAAAGTGAGGGCAAGTTTTGAAAATTGGAAGATGCTTATCTTGCATATGTTCCCTTTTAAACATCTCACAAGATTAAAGTCCCAGTAAACCAGAATCTAACATCTGTTCCAAAATACCTTGTATAGGTACAGTAAACTCCTCCTGAATAATGTGTAAAGTCTGTGACAACTGTGTGGCTCTGAATTATGGTTTGTTTTAATGAATAGGGACAAATATGTGGTAGGAGCAAGTTTATGAGAAACATGTTTCATGTGAGTGTATAGAATATGTCTTGAGTGTTTGCCATATTCTAGAAGTATCTCCTCTAAATGCCATAAGTTGAAAGATTATGTAAATGAAAAAGGAAGACTCCTTCAGAAGCACCTTGTGCAGGTTTAGAAAACAATTGTTAAGAGTAACATCAAAAAAATAGAACTAGATCTGAACAAGATTAGAGCAAGATGTACTGGTGAGCTTGCTAATTAGCTCATCTATCTGACTGGAACTGATTAGAATCAACTGGCTAAGAGAATAATGGCTGGAACAAGATGTGGGAGGAGACTGACGAGGGACAGCACCTTACACTATTTTAATGGGGCGCTTAAGACCAGTCTACAGATCAGCCTATAGTATTTGAAACTGGCACATACATCATGCTTTATTTCATGATTTATGAAAGATAATTTAATATATTTGGTAATCATTTTATTTGTTCATATTTGGGTTGAACATAACTTCCTTAGGTGTGACAACCTTATGTCACATGTATGTTTTTGGCTTACAGGGACTTTAAGTAAGCCAGAGATAAATACATTGATAAATACAGTAGTTTCTGCAGTAATTATTTTGACACAAAATAAACAAGAAAAAGGTTGCGTTGTGGGCAAAATGGCAAAAGCAGTATGTTGATAATTAGCTGCTAATGCTGCTTTTATGAAGGACATAAAAGGCGTCCCCTGGTGGTCATAGGAGGAATGACAGATGTTGACTCAGATGGTTCTGGAGCTGAACAGCTGTTGCCGCTTGACACATACTTTATCAGTCCTTTCCCATAATGGCTGGCATGATTTCAAAGATCACATGCATAGCTCTCAGCACAAACCCAGTAAGTCTCTGGGACTCAGGAAACACTGCCCTTCTCATGATTTAGCTTCACCTTGTCACACAATTTCTTTAACTTACACACACACACACACACACACACACACACACACACACACAGGAATACATACACACAATGAGTCATGTCTGTCCAAACAATATGGTTCAAGTGCTCCTTAAATATAAAAACACTGTGTGTGTGTGTGTGTGTGTGTGTGTGCAGGTGGCCAGCACACGTTCGGGTAAGATGTTTCCTGCGTGTGAGACAACCGACGAGTCGGACTCAGCAAAGAATGTGGAGATTCTGAATCGGCAGATGATTGACTGGGCCAGCAACGGGTTCCAGCCCCTCGGGGCCAAAGGCCTGGAGCCACCAGAGGGTGAGGAGGAGACACATCTTCATGTGCCACACTAAAACACACACACACCCATACATATGTGACTCATGTGTGTAAACACAATGCTGTAATGTGCATACTGAAAGATACACAGCTTTCACAAACCATACCTATTCTTACACTGTCCAACTAAATAGTACACAAACACTGTGTACTGTAATCTGCACACTGAACACTGCATACTGTTTTCTGAACATCGTATAATGTACACTACACTACACAGCACACAAACAGTAGCACAGAAGTCAGTTGCTCACAGAAGAGCACTTATTAAAGAGGATGTGTGCAAGATTGTAGGTTAATTTACAAGCTTCATAGTCACTTTGGTGGTTAAATGACGGGTGAATGAAGGCTCTCTCGGTCTCTCTAAGAATTTAGTGCACTTTATCCCAATGTCACCCTGCTCAAGGACGAAACCGAAAGTAAATAGTCACATAGTCACAAGTGACTTTCATTGCTTTCATTCCCATGCTTTGATTTGTGAACAAATCCACTCACCAGGCTAGTGCTGTCTAGTGCTTCCGCTCAATATTATATTTCGCTACAGCACAGTCAGGGATCTCTCCATTAGATTAGGTTTCTTCTGCCGAAGGACTCGAAGGACCAATCAGCAAACAGAGAGAAGGCTACGGCCTCGGTGAGGGGGCTGAAAGCGATGTCACGACGAAATGGTTGTGAATGATGGAAGGCATAGCTAATAGTTTTCCGTTCACAGAAAGTGTCTGCCTATTAGGAAGCTAAGGTTCCAAACTCTTTGCACAAAGTGAATGTCGGGAAAAGAATTTGGTTCACGGTTCATGAGTCTGGCTATAAATCCACATGTATTGGTGAGAATTTTGGACATTGGTGTAAGTTGCAAAAAATATCAGTGACTGTATGGGGCATCCATAGTTAAAAATTCCCGGACTTGCCACACACACACACACACACACACATTTCCCTTGACTAACCTCAGTGGTGTGTCTTGCAGCGGAACGTAACCCATACACAGAGGTGGATGTGGATATGGTGGAGCCAGAAGCAGCTTCCTATGCCCCTCCCCCAGCCAAGAAACCACGCAAGAGCACTGTGGAGAAGCCCAAGATCAAAGAGGTCATCGATGAGGGAACCAAGGGTATATACTGACTCTCCTTCAATACATACACACACACACACGTACATATAAACATACATAGTAGCGATATATTTAATAATCTATTTAATATTGAATTATCTGTTGCCTTCCCATAGAGAGGCTCATATATGAAGTCCGACAGAAGTGCCGAAATATTGAAGGTAAAATCTCATTTCTCTTTTCATTTGTGTTTGTGAGTGAGAGAGCGAGAGAGAGATGTAGGATCTTGTAGAAATGTCTGTGTTTATCTATGTGAGTGTTCAGTAGAGATCATTTTTCAGTTTACTGTTGCAGTACAGCTGCCCAGCCTAGCAAACAGAGAGAGGTGCAGGCTCCAGTAGGTAAACAAAGTGTGGCGTGAGGCTCTCACACAAACAGGGCCTATTAACACATGTTTTATGTGGTGACATTATCAATATTTGAACTGAAATAGCGCTCCATTCTGAAGACTGTATATTTCCACTGACAGTTATGTTGGATCTCTTCTCTTATGGTGTGTGTGTGTGTGTGTGTTTGCACGTCTCTCTCTCTCTCTCTCTCTCTCTCTCTCTCTTCTCTCTTTTTTTCTCTCTCTCTCTCTATTTGTATGTAGATATCTGTATCTCCTGTGGGAGTCTGAATGTTTCTCTGGAGCACCCGCTCTTCAATGGAGCCATGTGTCAGAGCTGCAAGGTGAGCAAACACTGGCCTGCCTGTCTGCCTGCCTGTCTGCCCTCTTCTTTTCTTCGAAAACTGACTTGATCTCAATTATGAAGTATCTGCTATACTACACAGTGGCTACATGAGGAGAGATGGAATATAGCTGATGGAAAATTTACATAGGAGCTGTAAAATAGTTTTTAAGAAGATAAATTTACATTTATGCATTTAGCAGACGCTTTTATCCAGAGCGACTTACATTTGTCAACAATCAGTTACTACCAGGCCAGTCTCCCTTAGAGCAACTTAGGGTTAAGTGCTAACGGTTAACTGTGGCAGCCGGCGTTCAAACCCACAATTTCCAGGCTACTATCATGCTGTAGTGGTAGTGTTTGGAAACAAGGATGGTTGAGAGGCATTTATTTTCCTTTCTCTCTCCCTCTGTCTCAGAACTGTTTTCTGGAGTGTGCCTATCAATATGATGACGATGGCTACCAGTCTTACTGCACTATTTGCTGTGGAGGACGGGAGGTGCTCATGTGTGGTAACAACAACTGCTGCAGGTCAGGGCCATTGACGCACAACCAAAATCACACCCTGGGTTCATGTCATGCACACATGGCTGGCCAACTGTAATTTGCGGAAGTTAATACTGATTCAGTGAGAACCATGATCCATGTGTACTCTGTTTTCAGTCTCTCTCACTGGTTGTGTATTATGTATGTTATTCCTTGTGTGTGTGTGAGTGTGTTTTTGTGTGACGTGTGTGAGATACACACACAAGATCTACTGGTCTGTATGTGTCAGCCTGTGTTAGCTTGGTCATATTTGTACATACAGTATGTTTTCTGATTGTGTGTATGTGTGCGCAGGTGCTTCTGTGTGGAATGTGTAGACCTGTTGGTGGGTGCGGGCGCGGCACAGGCGGCGATCCGGGAGGACCCTTGGAACTGCTACATGTGCGGAGACCGCAACGTCTACGGACTGCTGCATCGCCGCGACGACTGGACCAACCGTCTACAGCACTTCTTCGCCAACAACCATGACCAGGAATTTGTGAGTGTGGCGCAGACACATATACTTCACCAGACTTGTGCATGTGGACCACAGTCAATGATCTACCCTCCCTTAGGCCGCACTATTGGTTACACATTACTTTATCACTCCATGTGTGAAATGAGTTCAGTGTTGCCTTTCTCCTCCCCTGCACATCTGGTAATGGGACTATGTGCTGAGAGAGAGTGGTCGGCAAATCTATATATATATGTCATTTAATATAGTATATTTATTTCTTTATATTTCTTATATATCTCTAGTTACAGTATACCGTTTTCTGGAGTAATGGCCTTTTCAGTTATACCTGAAAAACTCATGATGAGTAAAATAAATTTACAAATTCATTGAGATGGCAAAATATACATTAATAAAGAAAACTAACACAGGTTAAAAGTCTTTGGCGAAGGCCTTAGCTGCCATTTCCTCTGCTCTCTTTGTCTATGACTTTCTCTCTTTGTCTCCTCTGACACTCAGGAGCCCCCCAAACTCTACCCCCCAATAGTAGCCGAGAAGAGGAAGCCCATTCGAGTGCTGTCTCTGTTTGATGGCATAGCTACAGGTATATGTATGTATGCATGTTCCATTTTGTGTGAGGAGCTTTTCCAACTTTGTGTATTTGTTAGCTTTTTCCCTAAATTGTTACAGAATTGTGGCAGGAAGAAAGATGGGGAGGGAGATGGGGTGGTATTGGAAAATGGATGCAGGTCGGATTTGAACCAGGGTTCCTGTAGGCACCTGCCCGTTTGTGGTACTGGTGTTGTAGCTAACTGCACCATAGCGCCCCCTGCTGTTTGATTGAATTTTTTTTACATGGGTAATTATTAACATTTCATCAGGATTTGGTAAGCCTCAAACATACTATTTTGTTGAAAACAAGCTTTTGTCAGCCAAGTTTTTTCGCATTTCGCACCCACACGTTTGGTGATATATATGTAATCCTATGAAAACAGACTGCAGCGAACACTGATTACCATGGTAGCCACATCTGATCTTTGACCCGCTGCCTTTGACCCCTCTCTCAGGCTTCCTGGTGCTGCGTGACCTGGGCATCCAGGTGGAGCGCTATGTAGCATCGGAGGTGTGCGAGGACTCCATCACTGTGGGCATGGTCCGGCACGAGGGCAAGATCATGTATGTGGGCGACGTCCGCAACGTCCTGCGCAAGCACGTGAGTCTCCACTGCTGCTGCCATGTTATTCTCCTCCTATGTGATTTCTCAGTCTCTCTTCATCATGGCCCTTTTGACCTCTCTCTGTCTCTCTCTCTCTCTCTTTCAAAGTATTTCTCTTTCTCTTTCCCTATTCACGTAAGAAGTCTATTGTCCATAACAACCAAGTTCACACTGCAGTCTATCAAACAGCGCCTTCATATTAAACATGGTCGAGCAGTAAGAGAAAGAGAAAGTGGGTCAGTATAGAAGCAAATCAGTTCCCTGTTTTGGCACTGTTATTTTTAATTCAACTCTTTCATACCTTCATTTGTTCTAATCCTTTTTCTGAATGGTGTCCACTACAGTGGACAGATATTCAAACATTATTTGAAACCACCTGATTTGCATCCTTCCAACTCCATATTAATATAGGCTAAGCTATTACTATTTTTTAGTGGTGTGGTGGTGGTGTAGTGGCTAAGGACCCTGGCTAGCTTGCTAGTAATGGGAAAATTGTAGGTTCAAATCCTGGCTGCCACCATTGTATCCTTGAGCAAGGCACTTAACCCTAAGTTGTTCTTGCAGAGACTGGCCCTGATGTAATTGATAGTTGACAAATGTCTGCTAAATGCATAAATGTAAATTTAGATATTACACCACTAATCTAAAATATAGATAAAAGAGGACATAATTCACTCCTAGAATATCTCTTCAGTACTTTTACTCTTTATTAAATATATTTTTACAAGAAATATTTTCTGATTAGCTTACATATGAGGCATAATTTTCACAAAGCAATTTTTAATTTTTGCTGAATCTTTCACTTCTCCTCACCTTTTCTGCTAACCCCTCATGCTAGTCCACGCTTATCTGGATATGTTCTTGTATTCCCTTCATGTGTCCCTGTGCTATATGACAGCAAACAAAAAAACAAACAAACAAGCAGACTGTTTGTGTGTGTACTCTCTGTCTCAGATTCACGAATGGGGTCCGTTTGACCTTGTGATCGGAGGGAGCCCCTGTAATGACCTGTCCATAGTCAACCCTGCCAGGAAAGGCCTCTACGGTAAGAGTGTGTGTCGGATAATATGTATGTATAATGTCTCTATAAGATGTACAGTGTTTATCGAAACATAGTGTACTATATATGCTGTCTGTGTGTGTGTGTGTCTGTGTGTGTGTGTGTTCTGTGCATATGTGTTTCAGAAGGGACAGGTCGTCTGTTTTTTGAGTTCTACCGGCTCCTCCACGAGGCTCGGCCCAAGCCTGGCGATGACCGGCCCTTCTTCTGGCTCTTTGAGAATGTGGTAGCCATGGGTGTCAGTGACAAGAGAGACATTTCACGCTTTCTGGAGGTACGCTTTCTGCCTCTCTCTCTCTCTCTTTCTCTCATTCTCTCTCTCCCTGCCTCTCTGTCTCTCTGTCATGCATGCTTAAACACTCAAAGTAAAGGACCACACAAGACCAATGAAGAATGTATAAAAGTGTAACACACAATGTCTTTGAATGACCCTAACACAGACTGTTCTGTATTCATTCATGCATGTAGGCATGTGATGTAGGCACAACAGCTTGACTCCAACCCAAGGAATGAGACTGCATTTGTATGAAAGTACCGGGTCTTATTGAAATGCATATTGCAGGTTGTTACATTTTGATAGACCAACACACATACACTTCAGACAGTATGGGAAGGAAATGGAGAGGCAGGAGCATAGTAGGTGAATGTGTAACAGTGGCTTTTTTAATTGTTTGGTAGATGCTTCCAGAGGGCTTAAATGGACCAGCAGCATCTAAATGGACCAGGCTAATTTTAGAATTGAGAGCATGATTGATCATCTGAGTGTTATCAGATTATCCACTGACAGCTCTTGATTACATCCCTGAACTAGAGCAGTGCATTATTAATCATAATTTTAAAAAGTCACTCAGGTCTGCCTCCTGGTGGCTGCTCTTTGCACTGCTGCCACAATAGGCTGGCAATGCAGGCACACTCAATCATTCACTTAACAGCCTCAATGACATCACAAGGAATACGGGTAGAAATCTCATCCGTGTATTTCTGTTTATGTCTGTCTGCAGTGTAATCCTGTGATGATCGATGCCAAGGAGGTGTCGGCTGCCCACAGAGCTCGCTATTTCTGGGGCAACTTGCCTGGCATGAATCGGTAAGGATTATTGCATCAGGCTGGTATCATTCTGAAAATAGCTTAGCACAAGACTGAGATTAAGAATTAGTGCCAGTGTTTATATTAGAGGTCAGCTGTTAAACGTCCCCAGAGCATTTTGCCATTTACATTTTCACAGGATTATAATCCCTGACATCATATTACACTGCCATATACTATATTGGGCATCATAAGCATGTTTAATGGAGATTCATCTTCTTATGCCCTTGTATAAAACATGTATAAACAGCCCTCTTATTTTCAGATCAGTTGTTTAGCTCTGTGAATATATTTTCTTCTTCTCTTCCCTGCTCTTCATCTCTTTCTTTCTTTCTTTCTTTCTTTCTTTCGTTCTTTCTTTCTTTTCATTCGGTTTTTCTTCTACAGACCACTGACAGCTATGGTGAATGATAAATTGGATCTGCAAGACTGTCTGGAGCATGGACGCACCGCCAAGGTATGTGTGTGTGTGTACATATGAGTGTATATTGTTCTACATCTCATGTTGGGGGTCTGGAAGTTAATTTGGTACATTCAGGCCTCCTCCCACTGTGGCAGATGCCCAGATTCCTCCACATGACACCACATTAACTGGCTTAAATGCCACTCTAGTTCTGACCATGTGACCCCAATAGCAACACTAATAATCATACGGGTCTGATATCCTGATGTATGATAAAGTGTGGCGTTTGTCTAACCTGTGCTCAATAAACAGACAAATAAATATTTGTCTTTGCAATAGGCTAGTCTATTTCTATGTAATGTTGAATACTGAATATATATTTATAGATATATTTATTAATATATGTTTATTTTTTATGTGCCTTACACAACATGCATACATTGTTATGAGTACCAGTGAAGAAGAACTCCTGACTCTTGCCTCTGAATGCATTTGTTCTCTCTGACCTTTCAGGAGTGTCCAATAGCATTTTCAGTATCAGGCTAATTACCCTCCTCTAGCCTGCCTGGGCCTCACTCCTATTTGTCCCTCAGCAGACACTAGGATATTAGTCTGGGAACCAACAGATGAGAAAAAGTGACTTGAATATTTTACACTGTGCTGACCAAAGTGTGTTCAGAGCTATGCTATGCCCAAAACAGCGCTCTATGTTTTGGAAAACAGCATCTCCTGAGAAGAGTCAAAGCATCGTCGTTAGTTAGATGAAAGGATAATCCAATCTCTTCACATTAACTTCTGGGCTTTGCCTATTTTGATGCTCTCATCCCAGATATAATCAAATGAAGTGGCTGTCGACCACAACAGATTTAGAGACATGTGGGAGGTCGATGCCAGGCCAACCTCTGAACAGAATGGCTACTGTTAACATTTTTGGGAGGACCAAACAGCTAGTGATTTAGCTACTAGCTACAAGAGATACAATTTGATCTTTTCATGTGTAGCTTTCTTGCTTACCAAAACGAATAGAGGCGATGCCATACTAGACTGTGCTGTTAGCAGTTAATGGAATTAAGGGCTTAGCCCTGATTGGCGTGTGTTAATAAGTCGTTGCTTTTTTTTTTTTTTAACCTTTACTTAGGTTTCTAAACACCTGCGCTAAACTTTGTTAGCCCTTTGTGTTAGCCCTTTTGCTGTTGCCATGGTGCTGATGAGTCACTGGTGCTCCTGACAGGGATGAGGGAGGGGGAGGAGGTTGGGGGCCGACAAGAAGGGTTTTGCACGGCTCATATGAAAGCTGGGTTTGTCTTACAGTTCGACAAACTGAGAACCATCACCACTCGGTCTAATTCTATCAAGCAGGGCAAAGATCAGCACTACCCCGTCTACATGAACGAGAAGGAGGACATCCTCTGGTGCACTGAGATGGAACGGTAATATGGTGGCCGGGGCAAGGGAAGGGGATGAGTGGGGGAGGTGGATAACAGAGAGGGATGGCGGGGTGTCTTTGTAGGGGATAGATCTGGGTCTTGCTGAAGGACCTGTACTGCACGTTAGTGTCTACAGTAGTGTACAGATTTGTTTGTGTGTGTGCGTGATTGTGTGTGTATGTGTGTGTGTGTCTGTGAGCGTGCATGTTCGTCTGCAAACATGTGGAATGGTTTACTTGGGTTGTGTCGTTCTATATCTCCACTCTGTTGTGATGCGACCAGTGATGTGTCTCAGTATCTCTGTGTACCTACAGAATGAATGTATTTCTGTGTACATTCCTCACACTCTTGTGCTGTGCTCTTGCGGCCCTCAGGGTATTTGGCTTCCCTGTGCACTACACAGACGTGTCCAACATGAGTCGGCTGGCCAGGCAAAGGCTTCTGGGAAGGTCCTGGAGCGTCCCTGTCATCAGGCACCTATTTGCCCCACTGAAGGACTACTATGCTTGTGTCTAGGCAACATCCCAACATGCCCCCAGCGCTCTCCAGCCCCCTACCCCCGCCTGCCACTCAAAGGGCTTGGCCGCGCCCTCTTCCAATGTCAACCCAGCAGTGACTCCGCCCTTTGGTCTGAGATCTTGTAGATCTGCCTCCTCCCATTTTTCATCTCTGCAGAGGTGCTATCTAAGGACAACTTTAACCAATCAAAACAAACAAGAAAAAAAAACAATGCCTGAATTTTTTAAGTGTGTTTTAAGAAGAAAAAATGAAATACAATGCAGATGTTGTCACATCATTTTATTCTTTATTGTATTTTACTTCTCTTTATGTATGTTTGTTTTTGTTTGTTTGTTTTTCATAGTGTTGAGGAATTTGTTTTTTGTTTTGGTGTAAACTGGTTTGCATGTCTGAGCTGTACAAACAAGGCTTTCCACTCACTAGTACTGACACAGAGGTGGGAGACAGATGTACTGTATAATTTGAGTATGTGTGTGTGTTTGTTTGTGCCCGTGTGTGTGTGTGTCTGCGCGTTGGTTTTGCATACAGAAACAGGTCAGAGACAATTTGGAGCACAAACTGAAGGACATTTGGAAATTTTGGAGGGAGGCTAACATTCCTTTTTTCCACTCCACCTACAGCCACAGACACACACACACACACACACACACACACACACACAAAAATATATATATATATATACACACACATACACACACCTTACAACACCAAACTGTGGTAAAGCCCATTGCTCCTCCAGTGCAGGCAGCTCTCTCCCTCTCTGTGCTTCATTGTGGTGAAGGGAACCCTTGTGTCTGATGAACACACACACCTTGTCGCCTGTCCGCTGACACACACAACACTGTTTACAGGTCATACACACTTAACCGAGGTACGCGCTCACTACTACTACTGGTTACAGAACCACTTGACTGGTGACCAAAAGAATGGTGCTTTCCACCTCCCTCCCTCCCTCTCTCTCTCTCTCTCCCTTTCTACCTATCTCTGTGTATTTCCCTTTCTCTCTGCAGTATATCTCTCACTCTCTGTCAATTCCCTTCTGCCCTGCCCCTGTCAGTCTCAGCGAGACACACATACACTCATGAGGCCTTACTGCTGAGAAACACAGGTACATTGTCAAGCAAACACACACTCTCGCACACATACACACATGCAAACATACACATCATACACACACATAAAATCACATGCAAAGCACACACACATGCACACCTTGTGGGTCTCTTACTCTTGTCTTCTGCTAAGTGATGTGCCACATCCAATAGTGGGGAAAAAAAAACACACACACACTGATACACACTGTTTGACTGTCAGAGGCCACTCAGTATGTAAGCTCTGAGTTTTTGCTGTGTCAGTTTCTAACGGTGCAACCCAGAGAGCCGGGGGCCACCCACCCCATGTGGTGCCCCTAGGGGCCTGTCCCTTTTATCTCTCTGCAAACAGGACCTCTCAAGAGCTTCTCTCTTCATTTCTATCACTCTCTCTCGCGCTTGTCCTGAGTGCTTTGGGTGGTTTCAGCCGCCCCCTCTGACCTGTAGGGGGTAGCAGCACAACCCCGCAGCATATCTTCCTCTTCTTGTTTTTTCCTTTTGTCTTTCAAACTTTCACATGCAAAGAAATAATGATAAAAAAGATGATAGCTGAAGGTATTATATCTGCAGATCCCAGGCCGATCTGAACCCTGTCACCAGCTGGCATCATTTCTACTGTAAAAACAAACGGTTCTATCCTTTTACTGTAAACCTCTCAGATACTGGAGTCTTTACTGTACTTGTAACTGGTGCTTATATGTGTGTGTGTGTGTGTGAGAGAGAGAGAGAAAGAGAGATTGTGTGTGTGTGTGTGTGTGTGCGCACACTGTTTGGTTTAGGAACAGGTATGTGGACAGGTGCTGTTTAGATTTTTACTTTTTTTGTTGTTCTGCTGGTTTTGAACCATCTCCCAAACTATCCATTCGTACCTTCATGTAGACACACACACACACATACACAAATATAGAGACAAACACATTCACCAACATCTTAGACAAGTGTATTGTATATAGAATTTGTCCTATGTCAGGTGCAGAAACAGCATGGACCATTCTGCCAGAGATCGGTCCTTTCTTTGCTGGGGATTCTGGGAAGGCGACCCTTCACATGGTGCCATCAATATTTTGGGGTCACCTGGTGCTCCCAGAAATCCCCACTCTTTTTTTGAGGCTCCTAGGGTCATGGCCTATATCTCATAGGTGCTTTGCGGTCTATCCACAGGCCTTCCAACCAGACTGACACTATTTAGACTGTGCATGTGGTATTACTGATGAAATGAATTGGGGCGTACAGTATGCGTGCCACCCATGTGTTAAGGTGCTTAGTCTAGTGTACTGTCTTATGTGGGGAGGCTGACATCCTGGGGTAAGAGCACAGGCCTCTACACTGACCCCACTGACCCCTCCAAAGTCACACCTCACACCTTTTTCCATCATATGTGCTAGCTCTGGTTCAACTCACACACATGGGGTGTGTCACTCAGTTAATGTTGAATGACACTGAAATATGAACACATAACTGTGCGCGTACACACAAACACACACACACACACACACACACACACACACTTTACACCCTATCTCAGTGCTGGTGCAAATTGACATCCATCTGCATTCAGCGCATTAATGAATAATGACATTAATTAAATACTGAATAATTGTACATAGATATGTTTGCCTCTTTGCTGTTTTTTTTAATCATGTTGTTTCAATATATTTTGTGTGCTAGCGATCTTAAAGGACCTTTTTGAGTTGTACAAATGTGATTCTTTGCTGATATATGGTATAATCATGTTAGTGAAACTGTTGGCTGGGCAGATGGAGGGCAAAGGAGTTTCTGTATTAATAAGCTACAGAGTAGTTGTGATTGGGGAAGGGGAGGGGGGGCTATGCCCACTTTGTATTTATGAACTGTGTGGATAATATGATTGGCAGGCAGGTGTTGTTGAATGCGAAAGATCTAACCAATAACCTGACAGCTTTAAGGAAAGTGGAGCTTCTGTGCAGTGCACTGCCAGAGCTATGGGTTTTTTTTGTTGTTTTTCTTTGAAAGGAGAGGCTGAATATGTTTCAAAAAGGTGCTAAAACAATTTTATCTGAAAGAGTAAGAAAAATATATTGTTAGGAATTAAAAAAATTGTCTTGACAAATGACTGTTTTTAAGTTGTCGTAGTAAAGGAAAAAAGCACTATTGTTTTACTCTTTTATGAATATATTAAAAAGCATTTTAACTTTGTATTTGATAAAAATGTAAAGAAAAAAGCATACAAAAAAGAATAAAAATGGACAGATTCATGTTTTAGCCTAGACATTGCTGTAGTCTGTGCCTATCTGTGGGAACCTTATATATTTATGCTGGACGTTAGACACCATCCTGGCAGTAATGTGCACTGTTCCATACTCGCTTCACCCCAACCAGAAAAACTACAGTTCCCAACATTCCTTGCCGTAAAACATGTTTTATATGCTGGCTTTAGTTTTTATCCAACTATAATGGGGTTTTGTTTTGTTGTTGTTTTTTTAAGAAAATTATTATAATTGTTGCCTTGATATTTATTGAGCACAGCCATGTTCATCTCCCTCCCCACACACAACTCCCCCGCCCCCCCCTCATTCTTACCTATCTCCCTTTCCCTCTTGTTCCTGTATTCTCTACTATCCCTTGTCCCCTCTGCCTGGTGTAGGCCAGGTGTATTGAGCACTTCCACCTGTGCAAACCTTAACTCCAGGTCTTCCCTGAGTGTCAAATCGTTAAATTTGAAAACTGAACCGAATGTCACCGCAAACAGCAATCAAAAGCATCTTCAGGCTGAAAAAAACTACTCAGGTGTTCTTTATAAGCATCACTATTCTGTTGCTTCAGTAAAGTCATCGTCATCATCGTCGTGCCAATAAACCTGGCTTACAACCACCACCCAACTCCCACCTTCCAACTGCCTTCTCCCTCCCCACCTTTCCCTCTCTCCTCCACTGTCTGTGTCTCACTGTGGCTGTAGGTCCATTGTGTTTTCAGTAACATAGCTCTCTGTGATTTATACTCCTTTGTGAGGTCGGTACGTAACAGGAAGTGTAGCAGTCAGAGTCCCGCCCCTCCGTGGCATCAGCTTCCTGTCGGCTTGCAGGGCAGCCAAGAGTTACAGCAGGACTCCTTTCTTATGTACTTGTGCTGGAAAACACTTGAATTAAATGTAATGTTTTTGTGCAAAAAAAAATCGACCCGATTCTAATCTTTTGTCTTTATTGGCTGTCTGAGTCTAAGGACCCGTGCTGTGTACACTTTTACTCAAAGAGTTGACACATTTTATACTGAAAGAAAAATCTGCTTTTCATATAAGAAAGATAGCTCTTGTTTTGAGCTTTCTTTTTTAAAAATAAGATTTATTGCGTATTGAAACTGTGGTTGATTTTTTTAGTGTCAGTTGGCCATTTCTTTGCCACCAATGTGAATAGAATAGATACAGTTATTTTTTTAAAATGTATATTTTATTTATTGATGGATTTATTGCATCCATTTTACTTTTGCGACAGACCTGAGCACAGTGCATCATTTTCTAACATTAGGAGTCAAACACTTGATTGACAGAACTTTTGTGTAGCCTATTTAGTGTTCTCTCTAGGTATCTATGACCATGTGCTTTTTTGGGGTTGCAGAGGGGAGGTCAGTTTCAATACTCCCAGAACCCCCACCCCCCACCAGACTGATGGTGAAGTCAGCAAGTGTATAATGTCAACACTGATATTCAGCACATGATATTAGTATTACGTTATAGTATGTAGTAGTATTTTTCCAAACCCCTTACATGTCCTCCTTGACCTTTAATTGATTTCTCCCATGAATGTGGAAATGAAGACTTTCATACGGCTAGATGGATCAAGAAAACCCCCTGCTAATATAAAGTAAATGGTTAGATCCCTTGCCTTTGCCAATGTAACCGACAAAAAATATGTTGAGGCCAGAAACGTCTGATGACATGATGGGGAATTTTGGTGTGTTATCAATGGACAAGAAACGCTATGAGTTTCAAAGTGAAATGACAACCTGTCTACTACTACTACTACCATGAATAACGTACACAGTTGGAATACATATTTGAAAGCTACCTCAGTGACAGCACAGGTTTACATGCGGTTTCTTGTTCATAGGGCTTATTGAAAGAGTGAAAGAAATTGAAGTCTGAATATTTAATTTAAATATTGCTCAGGCCTACATACGACAGGGCACATGTTTTTTTATTCTTATCAATATTCTTTATTCTAAACTAGAGACAGTGAAAGTCACACACACACACACACACACCTCTACAATCAGATGGCAGTAATCCGTCTCATTGACTATCCCCCATACACACGCACACAACCATCAGGTGTAGGTAACTACCCCGCACACACGGTAGCTTTCATCCACTGCCCTACTCAATCAGCCGCAGGGCGGCCATTTCCAACTAGGCTCGCTTGGGATTCCAAAGTAGCACGGCCTACCTTTTAGCTGCGACGTATAATGATTGGTAGGCAGAATATGTAACCGGTCTTATGCCCCCTGTTCATTGGTCGATTTCTCTGCCGGTCTATCTGTCTGAACGCGCGCGTGGCTCCGAGGCTCGGCCGCGCGGAGCATCTGCAACTTGCGCTTTGGCAGCTGTTATCGCCTCGCGCAGAGGGTAGGGTGGTGTTTAACGTGGCAGGAAAAATAAGGATTCGGATAAAATTCCAGAGAGGTATGTGGACTTAACTGATTTAACGTTAAAAGATGGAATAGTAACCCGAAATTGTAGTTTGACATCATTTACATCAATTAGTCTATTTCATACAAAATACATTTATTTTCATTATATGAGAAACAGCGATGGATGGGTGCTTGGACTTGGACGTGTTTCTCCCATTCAGTTTGGCACCGTGGAATATTCTTATAGATTAGGCTATTTAACAAGCGCTAGTATAGGGCGGTTGTGACATGTTTAATACGCATTCTGTACAATATTGGCCCGTTAAATGATGAAGCTGGCGAAATGCCGCTCGGATTGGCATAGTCATGTAGGCCTCCGCGTGATTGCGTGTGTGCAGAATTCAACCACTATGTTTTAGCTCTGCAAACGGTTGACAGTTTCTCCTGAAGACTGAAATGGAGAGTGCATGGTGACACGCGAAATGGTTTATTCAGGTCTCTCAGGTTGTCAGTCTATAAGCTGTCCGTGCAATGACCAAACGTGAACCTACCGGTTCTAAACATTTTCTTGATATCTGTTGTCCTAATTGTGCTTTGCTAGACACTTGGAAATAATCACACTTTCTGAATACAAACTCTTTTTGATATTAAACTGCTCAGCGCGCCTTGCATATTTTGTTTGTGATTTATGTGGTGTGCTGTTATTTTGAGGGAATTTTGGGAAGAGCATTGCTGGATGTAACGATGGCCTTTTCACTACAAGTTGCGCTTACTCCTCAACTAGGCGACATGAACATCAAGAACATTAGCATTTCTTAGATAGGTTATGTAAGGGATAAACTATAACAAACTCAGAGACAGCCGTGTTGTATTGTTGCCCACAGTATGTTGTGATCAGCAGTACGGAATGGTTGGAGTGAATTCTTTTGAACATTTGTGTGAGTGTGTACGAGAGACTGATGGAGAGAGAGGGAGGCGCAGACGCGTTGGTAACACTTGACTCACTTTTACTGTGTGCGACCTATTAGTTCCTCTTTGCTCTGTTTTCGGTTCACGTGCCTTGTATGTTTTTAATCCTGCAGTCATGCGAGCCAGCCCCGAGCTCTTTGGGATGAGCGTGGATCGGGGAGATGAGTTCATTTGCACCTCTGAAGCTCACGAGAGCATATCAGGGGCGGAGAACACTGACTCTTGGGGACGCCCAGCTTGGACGTCGACAGCCACTAGCAACGTCTGCCCTTCCTAGTGGTGTGTTCTGGGGCGCGAATAAGGGCACTGCTCTGCGGTGACAGCAAGGGAGCACCTGACTCACTTCCCCCGAGGAGCTGTCAGTGCGGCCCGAGTTACTGGCCGAGGAAGGGCCGGCAGCTGCCCCCTGTTGTCTCCATGCATTTGCAGGATGCATGAGCATGCATGCGCACACGCACACCAAATGATGTCTCGGTGACATCAGGAGGTTCCTCTCCCACTTCAGGCCCATTGAGTGTGTAGTATTTGTCTCTTGCAGCTCAGTGTGTGTGTATGTCTTGTCGTCATGGGTGGGGGAGGTGGTAATTGTGTGTACAGCAGAAGTGTGTTTGTAGTTTATTACTGAAACACAGTGTAACACAGCTGACCCACTTTCTTGCAAGCCCAGTGAAGCATTAACCAATCGGTTCATAAAGAGGTTTATATTTAGAGGGTGCTCGTGTAGTAGAAATATGGAGTTGAGTGTGTGTTTTTGTGAGTGGCCATCTCTTGCATCCACATGTGTGTGTGAGTAGTGTGTCAGTATCCTTCTCAGAATGGCTATATGTCAAGCATCTCGTTTCTTGAGTGTGCAGGCCCAGAATTTGGCATTGCCTAAAACATATTCAATATTAATTAGTGTACAGCAGCCTACCCCCCCCCCCCCCCCGACACACACACACATACACAAACTCTTTCTCTCTCTCTTTCTCTCTTCCTCCCTCTTTCTCATCATCTCTCATCTGTCAGTATTAATTTTACCACTCTCTTTCATATGTGTATGTTCTGTCTATGTATGTTGCCCTGTTGCCATATCCTGTTACTTTATCATGCTTGACTGACAATTTGATTTTGAAATGCCGATATGAAAACAGATCATAACAATCACTTGTGTGTGAAGGCAGGCTGTGTCTCGGCTGCTTGTGGGCACAAGCTTTAACAGCTGTCCTTGGATGAGTGAGAATTCCTGACTTAGCACACACACACACACACACACACACACACACGCACACACAGGCAGGCATGTAGCATGGGAACAGACCAGCCATTTATAAAATTTATTGTAACATTTTGTAACATTGTTAGATATTAATTTCCCTTGTTAAGTGTCTGTCATTCTTTTATTCTCTCTCTCTCTCTCTCTCTCTCTCTCTCGAATTTATTTGTGGGTGGGTGTGGGTGGAAAGAGCTTGAATGGGAATTTTAGGAAAGACTGTATGTTTTGGATGCTGTGCCGAGCTTTACTGCTTCCGTCTTTGTGTGCATCGGTGTGGCACTGTGTGTTGTGTGTGTGTCAGGCCACAGGTTTGGATCAAACTGAACGGAAAATAGTTATTTAATCCCGGTGGGGAGGCATGGCTTACCCTGTGTGTGTGTGTGTGTGTGTGAGTGTGTGTATGTGTTCATTTGTGTGTGTGTTCATCTGTTCAGACCTGTCATGTGTTGTGGTTAAGCCCCATTCCATTAATAACAGTGAATCTGCGTCATCCATGTTTAGCTGGAAAATGCACAGGACATAGTGGACAAAATGAGGTTGAGTTTAAAAAATGAAACAACCCCCCTCCCTCTCGTCTTCTTCTTCTTCTTCTTCTTCTACTACTACCACTATTACAACTGTTCATTCTTCCCTCTATCATCTCTCTTTCTCTCTTTCTTTCACTTCATCTTCAGGTCTGTTGTTGTTGATGTTAGAACATCAGCTCAGACAGCCACACCCAGAGCTCCCTCAGAAACATTTGAAACATTTGAAGCTCAGTTGATGACATCTGCTGAGTCAGCTTACTCACAGCATCACATCTGATGTGCAAATGTGACATGTATGTGAGCCCCCATCTTCATCAACAGTTATGCTGACTCAGCAAGTACTCTGGTTAAGTGAAGGCAACAGACCTTTTTGGCCTGTGTGGGCCCCTGTAGATGTAATGACTGGGTTTGGATTTTGGCTGGAGTTAATATGCAGTTCTTGCTCACACTGGATCCTTCTGTGGCTGATGCTTGATTTAGAACCACATGGTGGAGACTCTGCGCTGTGACCTCATCAGGATGTTGCATTGTTTCCCAAATGACCATTGGCTGGCTGGAGGTTAAAGGGCTACAGACAAGGCCTCTGATTGGCCAATGGGGCCAAGAGAATTGTGGAATTTTTATAAATTCATTGTCAAATCCAAACGATCAAACAATTACAGAAGGACCTAAAGAAACATTATTATTGTAACTGTCATTGTTAAGTTAAGTGTAAGTCAGAATAAAGCTGCCAATATCCAGGATGTAAACTTGATGCAAGTGGGAGTGAAGTGGGAGTTCTGTGTTAGAAAGCAACAGCAGTTTTGGATAATAGTTAGATGCTATACATGATGCAAGGCAACATGGCAGAGACAAGACGTCAAAGTCTTAGGTAAATGGTGTGATGTACCCCTTTAGACTTAAGTGAGGTTTGATCAGTGTACCCCTCTCCCCACCCCCCCACCTGCACCCTCAGCCTCGATGTCATCAGTGTTCAGAGTTGTGCATTTACAACATGTTTCCATGGCAACAATCCCTGATGTGATCTCTGTTGGCACATACAGATTGAGGGGTCAGAGTCACAGTCTGTGGAAAATTCTCTCTTTTTTATTTCTCTGTTATTCTCTGCCACATCTTTTACGCTCTCTTTCCCTCTTGTGGTCTCTTTCACACTCACACACGGACACATGCACACACACACTCACACACTCACACACACATACACACACACACATACACACAGGCTGCTGTGCTCTCTGTGGGAATCTGTTGGGGATTGATAGCTAATGCCTTCTGTCAAATGTGTTCTGTCCCTCTCCATTCCCTCTTTTCTGTACATGTTCTCTCTCTTTTCCTCTGCCTTTATTTCTGCCAACTCAACGTTCTCTCTTTCTTTCTCTCTCTCTATCTCTCTCTCTGTCTCCCCCCACTCTCTCTCTGTTTCTCACACCTTGTACTGTCTCTGCATCCCATCTTTCTCTTTCTCTCTGTCCATCTTTCATCTTCCCTCCTTATCTCCTTCCCTCTCTCCCCCTCTGTAATTCTCTCTCAGATGGCTGGGGGGGCAGGCTCCATGCGCATTTTGATCAAGGGTGGCAAGGTGGTGAACGACGACTTCACGCAGGAGGCTGACGTCTACATTGAGAATGGGGTCATCCAGCAGGTGGGCAAGGAGCTGATGATCCCGGGTGGTGCCAAAGTGATCGATGCCTCGGGCAAGCTGGTGATGCCAGGTGGCATTGACACCAGCGTGCATCTGCATCAAAGCTTCATGAACGCCTCCATCCAGGATGACTTCTACAGTGGCACCAAGGTGAGCACCTCACTCAGCTGACGTAGTGAAGCAGATAGTCAAGTACTCTAAAGTAGTACAGTGCTCTAGGGAGTTCTCAGTGAAATGCTCAAGTATAGTACTTAATAGGGAGAGTGCTTAATAAAGTACTCCAAAAAGTACAGTACTGGAGAGTGCTCAGTAAAGTACTCCAAAAATGTACATTAATCTAACAAGTGCTCAGTAAAGTACTCTAGAGAAGTACAGGACTCTAGGTAGGAGGTGCTCAGTAAAGTACTCCAGTACATTACTCTAGGGAGTGCTCAGTAAAGTACTCTAAAGACACAAAGAACAGTAAAGTATACTGTAGTGGGATTTAGCCGATGACCATTCAAACCTGACAGGAAAGTGAATTGAACACAGGGCTGGGATTCAAACCCAGATCGACCATTCCTCAGATGATGGGGCTACCACCTACTCGCCCAGTGCTTTGCTACTCGTTTTACATAGGGCACATTCACAATTATACATTTTCATTTGGGAGGGGATGCACTCCCATTCAGGAGAGCACACTTTTTAAAAACCACTGTGGTGCAGTGCTGTTCATTATTAATTGAAGGAGAAACTGCCCTTTTGAGCGTGCTCCCTCATGGTTGCTATGGTTCAGACTGAGCAATGCGTACAGGAAATACAGCTCCGTGCGAGATCCCGGCAGTGGGACTGGCCAGCTAACACTGGGCACATTCATAATATACCTCTGTGTGGACCAACCTGGGATGGGACAGACGATGAATATAAATATTGTGTAAATGTTCTGTGTTATGGAGAGTCTGATGCAAACTACAAACGAACAAACATCTAAATGTCAGCTGTTGACAGCTTCATAGTCATTGTATTCACTCCAGTGTCATTCCCATACGTAAGTATCTCTGTACTTACGTTCTGTCACCACTGCATATCACTTTTTTCTCTCACACACACGCATGCACACAAACCTCACCACTGCCATACACCTTCAAAAGCACTGCAGCCTTTTTGTACTTCAGCAAAGCTACATGCTGTGCAGATTCCACCTGCATTGCAGCAGAGCTGTATCCCATTATCTGATGAAACATAAGCAGAGTATGTAATTATGCACACACACACACACACACACACACACACACACACACACACACACACACACACACACACACACAGACAGACACACACACACAGACAGACAGACACACACACACAGACAGACACACACACACACACACACACACACACACACACACACACACACACACACAGACAGACACACACACACACACACACACAAATGTACAGGGATGATATTTACTTTTGAAAAAGAAAATCCAGCAGCTGTTCTAGCAGAGCAGCAGTCTCATTAGCACAGGTCATACAGCATATCTGCTGCCACACACACACACACTCTCTCTCTCTCTCTCACACACACACACACACATACACACACATACACACAGACACTCACACAGACACACACACAAACACACACACAGTCACTCACACACACACACACAGACACTCACACACACACACACACAGTCACTCACTCACACACACACACAAACACTCACACACACACACACACACACAGGACTGCAGTGATGCTGATAACCGCATGAGAGAAGACAAGTAATCAGTCATCAGTGAGAGTGATTACATTGACGATTTCCATGGTATGTGGAAGAGATGAAAATTAGGTTTTGGATATCACATAGTCTCTCTCTCTCTCTCTTTCTCTCTGTCACACAAAAACATACATACACACACACACCAACTCTTCCCATTCACACACACTCATAAGCACATGAACACATAAGCAGTCAGGGAGGGATGATTGGCTTTTAATTGTGACTTAATCATAAAAAATATATTGTTTACATGTGCGTGTGTGTGTATGTGTGTGTGTGTTTGTGTCTGCCTTCACTTAAGTAGACCAAAAGGAAGTAAATCCTGTGGGATATTTCTCTGATGGGGGTTTATGTGGAAGCTTGCCATATGCCCTCCATTCCACCCCCTATCTCCTCCACCAACTCACCCTACTTTTCCTCCAGTACCCCTGCTGGCATAGTAACCCCATTCCTTTACACACACACAACTAACATACACACACACACACACACATACTCACTAACACACACAAACACACACAAACACACACACACACTGTCTCTCAAATAAGTTCCTCCTCAGTCTTCCTGGTAAATATGGTTTAGTCAAGCAAAGAGCGCCAACTCCAGACTGCTGTGGACCCTTCCATTATGTGTGTCATAAGCCACAAACAACAGCTGTCATATGAGCCCTCTAGCTGAGAGAGAGAGTGCTTGATGAGTCAGAAGAGAGAGATAGAGAGACAGAAGGCAGGGAGGAGTGAAGAGATGGGAAGAAGAGAAGAGGATAGGTGGAGAAATAGAGGTCATGCATACATGACTGCACAGATGATCTCCATTCGAACACTTGTGCCTAGCCTTATTTCTGTCAGCAAATGATCTCTATTGTGCCGCATGTGAAGGCCTCTCTGAGCTGAGTTCCTCCACCTGTCTCTAGGCATCATGTTTCTCCTGGAGCCTCTCAGACCTAAACCAATACACATTCACTCACCTGTACAAGCTATGACAAAAGAAGCACATTCCTTGATTTAGCCGTCTTTAAACTAATACTCTGCCCTCGACAGCTAGTTCTTATCCATTGTGCAGTAATCCTCGCTGATGCATGGGCACAAGATATCTGAGTGCTTGCCATTTTCTAATCTTGCTTGCTGTTTGAAAGGGATCTTGCTGGATTTTCTCTCTCTCTCTCTCTCTCTCTCTCTCTCAGGGTTAGACTGACAGACTCTGTTAACTTTTCCCCACACCAGGCCCTCTTTTTTGGCACTTACCCAAGAGGAGCTACTCCACTCACATTTGTGGAGGACAATCATTATTAAGGGAGAAGGGTGTTTGTAGAAATTATAAATTATATTTATACATATTAAGATATAAATATATACATTTAAATTTAAATAAATAAAATTGAAGCATGAACCTGCAGTCTCCATGGTTACTGATAGATGTCTACCCACCACCCCCCGCCCCCCCATCCCACTTCTTAACCCTTTCTGCTCTAGTGTAATATGTACATGCTACTAAATAAACTATCACCTAAGCCGAGGGGGCAAATTGATTTGCTTGTTTCAAGTCCGCTGCAGATTTTGTGATTTTGGTCAAAGCTTGGATAACTGAAAAATAATTAAGGCAGTTTATATTATGAAATATTAATAAGACAAGTTGTTTGGTTAGAATATAACCATTTGTTGGTATCATGATTAGTTAATGTTTGGTTCTGGGAAAAGGAATAATATATGCTTCACGAGGGCACTGAGATCACAAAATGTTGTTTGTTTCAAATTGGACTGAGAATGATAAGCATGCAAAAACACACACACATACACACAGAGAGAGAGAGAGAGAGAGATACCACTGATTTCCTCTTTCTGGAAATCCAGACACTGCCGGGTGATTGTCTGGTTTCCATAGTGACAGTGGATCCATGGGAATGGCGAGAGTGCTTGAGCCATTGTATCAACTAACAATGATGCTTATATGCTTCTGTCCAGTTTCCGTGTGTGTGTGTGTGTGTGTGTGTGTCTGTGTGCGTGTGTATGTGTGTGTGTGTGTGTGTGTGTGTGTGTGTGTGTGTGTGTGTGTGTGTATATTTGTGTTCATAAATTAACTGATGCTTGTTTATGTTTGTGAGAATCTGTTTGTGGCTTGGACAGGCAGTGATCCAGAGACAGTGAGAAAAGAAAGAGGTGAGACGAGAGGAGGAAAAAAAAGGGAGAGAGAGTGGGGTGGTGGTGGTGGGTAATTTGTGTGTGTGCGCATGTGTGTGATATTTTGAGTGAGGCCATGCACCATGCTGATAATGGAATTCTCTGACAAAGGAGTGTGTGTGAGGAGTGCATTTGTGGATCTGCCAGAATTAAGCTGCTTGATTTTGTTTGCAATTCTGAGATGTCAGGGCCAAGTATGCCACCAGCTAAGCTCTGCACACACACACACACACACACACACACACACAGAAACACACGCACACACACACGCACAGAAACACCCATTATAACCCATACACAGACACACACTGACACACAGACACACACACACATACACAGGGACACATACACACACACACACACACACACACACACACACACACACGCTCTCTCTCCCTCTTTGTTTCTCCTTGATATTTGTCTTACCTTCTGTCCTTGATAGTGACACGTGACCAGTGAGATTGCAATAAACATTCATTGAAACACACACACACACACACGCACACACACACGCACATAGTCACAATCATAATCACATAGTCACAATCATAATCACATACTCACACCTGATGTTTTCAGTCTTACGCAATACCCTGCAGTGTTCCACTGCCTCATCCATGGCAAAGACAGAGAGAGAGATAAGAAAAAAGAGAAGAGGGAGGAGTGAGAGAGTGAGAAAAGGATGTTAAAAATGAAGATGACCTCTGGAAGCTGAGAGTCAGTAGGTCATGAGTTGCTTTGGCCCTCTCCCTTATTACTCCATCAGAGTTTTGGGACTTACAGATTACAGAATAAAAAACAACATTACTCTCTATGCCCTGATTGAGCTCTTATTATTAGGATTTAACGCACGCACACACACACACACACACACACACGCTCACACACACACAACAACAACACACATACATGCACACACACACACACCACAACAACAGCAACACACATACATGCACACACACACACACACAACACACATATATACGTGCGCGCGCACACACACACACAACACACATACATGTGCGTGCGCGCGCGCACACACACACACAACAACACGCGTACATGCGTGCGCGCATGCACACACACACACACACAACAACACACACAACACACATATATGCGTGCGCGCACACACACACACACAACACACATGCATGTGCGTGCACGCGCGCACACACACACACACAACAACATACGTACATGCGTGCGCGCGCACACACACACAACAACACACATACATGCGTGCGCACGCACACACACACACACACACACACACACACAAAAGACTTATAATGCTCTTCATCACTGTTAAGCATCTCTCTTCTCTCTGTTTTCTGTCTCTCTGACTTTGTCTCTCTCTGAATTATTCACTGGGAACCTACTTTTCTCCATGCTGGAGTGTGGAGTGGATGGGAAAGAGGGCAGAGAGAAGTACAGAGAGAGAAAGAGAGAGAGAGGCCCTGTGTGTCTGATGGCTGCATGCTGGAGTGTGGAGTGGATGGGAAAGAGGGCAGAGAGAAGTACAGAGAGAGAAAGAGAGAGAGAGGCCCTGTGTGTCTGATGGCTGCATGCTGGAGTGTGGAGTGGATGGGAAAGAGGGCAGAGAGAAGTACAGAGAGAGAAAGAGAGAGAGAGGCCCTGTGTGTCTGATGGCTGCATGCTGTTCTCTCCTGAAGAGCCATCTACTGTACCACTCAGTAACCTTGTCACCCATATTCTCTCTCACACAAACATACACACAGTCACATACACATGCACAAATACACACTGTGAAAGTATCTACTCAAGGGCTCTCTCTCAGGCGTGCCAGAGTGCTAAAGTGGCGTGTCCATGGAGTCCATGGAGCCTAATGCAGAGAGTGTTTTTAGGCTGTGTGTTGCTCTTTTAACTTCAGGTCTCCACACCAAGAAGGCTAGGAAAGTAGAAAACACACATAGCATCATATAAAGACAAAGGAATTATAAAGGAAGGATTTATTAGAGGTTTAGTGTAAAGGTACTCATCAGTGCAAACACCCAACACACACACACACCCCAACACACACACACACGTGTACAATAACTTCCATGTGAAGTTTGCAGACCCAAGCTTAAATGTTTGCCAATGAAAGAAAATAAAATGAAAGTCATGGAAGCAGCTACAGCATCCATCCCCCTAGTCCCTAAGTCCATTAGGATAATGAGTCCGCCCCCCTGCGCTGAATGACATTCATCATGTCCACACACTGTCAGCAGACAGACTGTAGCTTTGTGCCTGTGCAAGTGATTATTAGAGTTTAATGGATTGATAGGGGGGGTTCAGTGGCAGGACCAACAACAGAGCATTGGTCTCAGACATAAATCCTGTGTGTGTGTGTGTGTGTGTGTGTGTGTGTGTGTGTGTGTGTGTGTGTGTGTGTGTGTGTGTGTGAGCATGTGTGTGTGTGTGTATGTCAGTCTGTGGTTGTGTGCATGCATGCTTGCAGGGCATATTTATGACCTACATTGAAGCACAATGCTACAATGCTGCTTTCTGCATTTTACAAATGAACCCAATGCTGCTTTAGATATTCAGTAAGTGAGGGAGAAAGCCTCTATCATGGAAAATTAAGCATGCTACACACACATGTGCAGAAGCTAATGCACATAGACATTCTCTGCTTGTGGAAAAAAAAACGAGTAGAAATCTACCGTCTATTTTGTAGATGAAAGACCTTTTTAGTGTCTCCCCACTTCCCCATGATGTAAGCTATCATGCTGTGTATTACAACACACACACACACACACACACACACACACACACACACACATACACAGTGCCTGCCTTTCTCCCAGAGTATAAAAGCACCACAAGTCCGGAGGACTTTGTGTGTAATTTCTGTGTGTGTTTATGTGTGTCTATGTGTATGCATGTATATGTGTTTGTGTGTGTGTGTGTCTCAGAATAGACAATTCTTTTTGGTTCGACCAGTCGTCATGGTTACCCTATGTGGCAACCAGTTTCAACCAAAGCAGATTCTGAGTGTTTGTGGTTTTACTCTCTCCCTTTCCATCCCTCTCTCTCTCTCTTTCTCTCTCCCTTTCCATCCCTCTCTCTCTCTCTTTCTCTCTCCCTTTCCATCCCTCTCTCTCTTTCTCTCTCCCTTTCCATCCCTCTCTCTCTCTCTCTTTCTCTCTCCCTTTCCATCCCTCTCTCTCTCTCTTTCTCTCTCCCTTTCCATCCCTCTCTCTCTTTCTCTCTCCCTTTCCATCCCTCTCTCTTTCTCCCTCTTTCCCAAGTTTCTGTTTTCCATGGTGATTATCCAAAATAAATAAATTCTATATTCAACTTTCCCATTTCCCTGCTCTTCATCTTCCCAAACTCCTCTTTTCTTCCCACTAGCCTTACTGTTGTCACTAAAATGAAAATGCAAATCTCTCTCTTTCTTTCTTTCTTTCTCTCTCTTCATTCATTAGGATTCCATTATTGCTGTCAATGTGCCCTTCAGACTAAAGTGGTGTTTGTGTTTGTGTGTGAGTGCGTGTGTATTTCTATGCTACTATCAACACCACTGACCTCCTGTGCCAACACATCTCTTCCTCTCTGCTGTGCAGTGCTGTGTGGTCTGCTGGTCCTCCTCTGTGCTCTCATCTCCCTTACACTACTCCACTTCTCCCCCCTCCTCTCTCTCTCACTCTCTCTCTCTCTCATTACCTGCTCTCTGTCCACTGGCATCTAATATTCCTCAACCGCATCAAATAGGAAAATGATCATGTTTGAACTCAGCAGGGATGATTTGCTTTTTGACCCCTGTTGCGACCACTACATTATGGTTCAGTCCAATCTGATTCTAAACAAATTCTCCTGCTGTGAGCACACTGAGGAAGCAATAAAGCCATGACCAAACCAAGGGAGAGGTCCAATTACCGTATCAATCATTGTTACAGTACATTGATACTCTGTCTCTCTCTCTCTCTCTTCTTTTTCTCTTTCTGTCTCTCTGTAGGCTGCATTGATGGGGGGCACCACTATGGTAATAGCCCAAGTGCTGCCTGAGAAGGACTCATCTCTGGTGGATGCATACGAGAAATGCCGCTCTTTGGCGGACTCCAAAGCCTGTTGTGACTATGCCTTGCACATGGGCATCACCTGGTGGGGAGTGAAGGTACTGCAGTTTTTCCAGAATTACCCCTTGGTTGTCTGGTTGGCTCTTTTGAAATCTTTTAATGAATGATGAATAAAATTAATATTGCCTTTAAATAATTGGTTGAATTTGAAATTTTAAACTGAAAAATTGCAATGTGTATTTAATGTACCAATTTGTCGTAACATAATTTGCTGTTGAACTTTGTGAAGCTTGTGATGCCGCACGAACATGAACATGTTATGTTACGTTACGGTAACGTTGTGCTTGCTTTATCATCTCCCGTGAGGGCTAAGGAAACGTTTGTGAAGATGTTTGGTGAGTGCAAAAGGTTGTATGAATAAAATGATAGACACAAATGTCTGTTAAACGTTAAACTTTGTTGTGTGATTGCATACAGTTACAAGGTTGTGTGAATAACAAAGAAAGCACTTATATGTGTCTGCGTGGTAGCTTCAGCGGTATGAAGGGAGCATGCACCGGCACCACCGGACTATTATGTTTGGTGCGTTCGCTAGCGTCTCGTGTGCGCAGTTTGCGCGATAGTAGCGCCCAATTAAGGTGATTTTGTGCATTTGGTCTAGTTACTGTTTGATGGTTTCTCAGTGATGTGTATGTAGCTTTCCTGTGTCAGGAGTGATTATTTTGTGCGCGATATTGCAGTGCAATGATTTATCATGATTTGCGTTGCCAGTGCTGTTTATGCCCTGTTGTTACCTGTGTGAGTGGTATGGTCCACTGTGGGCGGGGTTGATGGACCTCTGTAAAAGAGGTGCTTTTGCCATTCTTAGGTAGGCCAGCGAACGGAACAGACCAGATGTATGGTGTTAGGCCTGTCTCAGTGTGTGAGACATTACAAAATTGGCAGCTGCTATTATTTTGCCGTTTTGCATTTTTGTTCTTTTCTTTAGTATTTTATTTCCTTTTTGAAGCTCTTTTTGTATTTCTTTAAACCTTGTGTTGTTATTTATTTTGTCGTTATGTGGTAAATATTACACTTGGTGTTCATTGGCTGGAAGAAAATAAAACAACTTCCTCTTGGCCTCAATCCACTGCATCATCCTTTGCTTAAAAAGACCACCAGTCACAGGTACCTTTTGACAAAGCTCAAAAGAAAATATGTCTGATTATTTCATTCCTCATTTTTGCGTGCTAAAGTATTTAATTCAAGTGGTAAAAAACACACACACAGGCTCACATTTGAAGCCTAATCTTACATGGACATGGGCTTTCTGTGGTTGTAACTGAACCCCGCTGGTGTGTGTTTGGTGGCAGATTGCACTACAGTGAGACTTTGACCCCAACCAGTGTGACAAAGCACAGTCTGCACCATAGCATTGCCCTCAGATCAGCAGTTCAGACACATTGTTATGGAAGCTGAAATCAATACCCCAGGGGTCAGATCAGGTCGTGTCTGCCACAACAATACATCTATCAGTATGTTTAACCAGCGTCGGTCTCATCGATAGGCTACTGAATCAAATGGGGATATGTTATTGAATGTGGTTTAAGGGCATCTGGTTGTATGTTGTGGCTGGTGTACACAGAAGTTGCCAGAATGCGCTGTCACTCGAACTGAAATGAACTTTGGGCATGTCCCCTGTTGCAAGTATGTGCATTCTAGTGATAGAAATGTCAACAGTAGGCATGTTTTGGGCCATGGTTCTGAATTCTAGTGATAGAACAGTAGGTATGTTTTGGTTCTGAATTGTTGTAGAATTTTCAATAGCCCTTTTTGTTCCCTAGTTTGTTACATACTATTGCATGTGGTATGTATCACACAGTACATCATGGTGCAATATGTATAATTTAAAAATAAAACATTAAATGTCGGTAAGAAGGTATTTTAATGTCAAGCACATATGTTAGATGTGGAGTTCAATAGTTTTGTTTATACAGTATTGATTTGATGCAGTACATCATATTCTATAATATATTGCAAAGCTTTGGCATGACAGGAGTCAGTGTTGGTTGCCGCTGTGAGTGAGTGTAGCTTGTGTGTCTCCCCACAGGTACGTAATGAGATGGAGTCTTTGGTACGGGAACGTGGGGTCAACTCCTTCCAGATGTTCATGGCCTACAAGGACACGCTCATGCTGCGGGATGCCGAGCTCTTCCAGGCCCTACAGACGTGCAAGGACATCGGGGCCATCCCGCGCATCCACGCAGAGAACGGAGAACTGGTGGTGGAGGTCAGAACACAGCACACGGAACACAGAACACTGATTTAGCGGTGAAATTCATCCCTGCTGTTTGGATGGCAGTGGAACAGGTGGCTGAGGGCAGCCCTAAATCTCCCTTCAGATAGGATTAAGTTACAGACATAACAGGCTGCTCTGTGATTGGAATCCAAATTACAGGTGCATAAATGTTGGTTTGTGTCTCAGCAACCAATCTAACTCAAGTTACAGAGATAACAGGCTGCTCTGTGATTGGAATCAAAATTACAGGTGCATAAACGTTGGTTTGTGTCTCAGCAACCAATCTAATTCAAGTTACAGAGATAACAGGCTGCTCTGTGATTGGAATCAAAATTATAGGTGCATAAAGTTGGTTTGTGTCTCAGCAACCAATCTAACTAAAGTTACAGAGATAACAGGCTGCTCTGTGATCAGAATCAAATTTACAGGTGCATAAGTGTTAGTTTGTGTCTGTGGTAGTACAACGAATGTAACTCAAGCTCACTGCAAGAGGTGCTTTTGCCCATTTAATTGAGATTGTGGAGTGATTGCTGTGTAATTTAGAGCAACTCTGCTTGACAGTGACAAGGTTAAATTCCACACAGGATTATTGTATGAAGAGAATGGGAAGACCACAGGCACAGAAACACACAAGGCACACATTTCCTGATGCCACTTACAGTGATATTACTAATTACTAATGATGGAACCTTAGTGAAAAAATAGCCCCTACACACACACACACGCTGATACAAGCTGATGCACATTCAGTGTGCATATAGTATGTGTGTGTGCACTAAGGGATCAGAGAGTGATCCTCCTTGACATGTCAGGCTTGACCTCTACAAAGGATTATGGGATAATTAGCTTAAAGCACTGCAGTCCCAACTATGCATGCATAGACACACACACACACACACTCTCTCACACACACACACACACACACACACATGCAGGCACTTTTTCATGGTGCATGTCAATTCTAATCCTGAGATTTCCGACATGCACACTAAGATGGTGTCATCCAGCTGTTGCTCTTGTCCATGCTGACTGATGGCAGAATGCATGACCTGTGGCTGAACCCATGACCACTGCTCCCCTGGACATGTCCTCTGACAAATTATTCAGAACTGGAGCACACATACACACACACACAAAGGCACACATGTATATTTCGTACTGTACATTTACGTACTTGCGTGTCTGTTTGTGCATGCATGTCAAGCAGAAACATTGATGTGCACACCACTGACAAATACACATGCTCTCTCTCTCACACACACACACAAACACACACACACAGATCATCACAGCACAGTCATAGATCATATTCCTAATGCAGATGCCAGTAAAGCCAGCCTTAGACAGAGTTTGCTGTGATAATCTTCTTAAACACACAATCTGAAGGCGGATTTGGAAACTTATGCACACGTATGATGATGATAGAGAGGTGCAGAGGTCACATTTACTCATCTCAAGAGAGTACTGCTTATTTGTTTGTTTGTTTGTTTGTGTGTGTGTGTTTGTGTGTGTGTTTGTCCTAGGGTGCAAAGGAGGCACTGGATTTGGGAATCAGTGGACCAGAAGGAATTGAGATTAGCCGCCCAGAAGAGGTACAAGTCTGTGTATATGTGTGTGTGTGTGTGTGTGTGTGTGTGTGTGTGATGGCAAGTGAGTGTGTGTGGTTTATTTGTACTATGGTGGCTAGTGTGTGATGGGTGTGTTTGTGTGTGTGTGTGTGTGTGTGTGTGTCTATGTCTATGTGTGTGTGTTTATTTGTTTGTGGTTAGTCATAGCGTTTTTGTGAAATGTAACACACTTCTCCTTGTTGGTTTTAGCTGGAGGCAGAGGCCACACACCGAGCCATCACCATCGCCAACAGAGTAAGCTTGAGGTTTTTCTACACCTCAGTCTGAATCATTCTTTTGAGACCACTGTGTGTGAATGTCCATATGTCAAATCGTAATTATGGTATACCACAGGCCCACTGCCCAGTCTACCTGGTAAATGTGGCCAGTATGAGTGCTGGAGATGTGATCGCAGCAGCTAGGATGCAAGGTGGGGGTTTCTTCCTCTTTTCCTGCCCTTCGTTGAGTTTCCTTACCTGTGGGAGAGCACCCAACATCAACAACATGTCATGTCTGTTTCTGTTTCATCCTCTGCACTCCTCTTTTGTCCATCCATCTTCCTGTTTTGTCTGTGTCATCCTGTTTGACTGTGTCTGTGTATCATCCTGTTTTTGACTACATGTCTGTCTACGTCTTTTGTGTTGTGTCAGGCGTTTGTCAGTCAGCTTATGGTGGAATGTTTCTCTTGTCACTGGCTGTGCTTTTGAAGTCTCATGTGTTTCCCAATTCAAACATAAACAACAACTGCAGGTTTACTTTGTGGTTATATCTGCTCTCAGTGCTATTTTTGGCAACTTTTTGTTTCCCATAGAACAAATATCCTGTATATAATTCCAAATTGAGTATTTTGCCTGTTTAGCTATGGTGTGGCTGTGTGTGTTTCAGGTAAGGTGGTCCATGCGGAGACAACGGTAGCCCACTCGGTGCTGAACGGCATGCACTACTACCACCAGGAATGGTCCCATGCCGCCGCCCACGTCATGGCCCCGCCCCTGCGGCTCGATCCCAACACCCCTAACTACCTCATGAGCCTGCTGGGAAAGTACGACCGCCGCCTGCCAGTCAGAACACATGCCACTCCCATCCAGCTGTCTCTTAAAACTTGCTCATAAGTCATAAGCATTAAATATCACCTCCTGGTGTTGGTGAAAGTCATATCAGCCCCAGGCTGCATATTCATTTGTGTCAGTCAACCCTGCAACCTGTCATCCAGAATGTCCACATCCACTTAGCACTGCCTGAAAAACATTACACTTTCATAAAGAAACATGAAAGAACATGAAATATATTTCTCTTCTTCAATGCTTATCTTGATATACTTCACACAAGCACCCATGCCAGCAGGCATATAGACGCATTTACTGTACATTTACATGGAGTTGTACATTCCGCACTTGCTTAGCTGTCAATCAAAAATGTCACACCCAGCCAGCTGTCGCTTCCAACCTCCTCTGTCTCACAGCACACTTTAAGATGGCACATCTGTCTTCCTGAAATAGACCCTTTGCCCTTCCTGTCAGTCAAACACATACATGTTCCCCTCAATAGTCACTGAACACTTAAAGGAGAAATCTGGTGTAAATCAATCAATCTTGTTGTTTGAGGTTACTGAGTGTTTATTGTTTAGTGTTATTGTGACAGCAAACAACAGGGTTATAGATTGAGTTACACTGGATTTCCCCTTTACGTGTCCAATTCTTCTGAGCCTAAAACTGAGTAATAATGAAACAAGATCAGTCCATTCATTCCCATTCACTAGTTGCACAATCCACACCCTTACGCCTCATTCACACCGCAATGTGTGCGTTTGTGGTGCAGACATGTTTTTGGTCTGTTTTTGTTTAGAATGCATGTTAATAGCAACTCCCACGTTGCCTGCTTGAAATAGTTCTATTTTTCCACATGCGCCATAGGTTTTAAGGAGAGCTCGGGCAGCTGGTTCCTGTAGGAGACCATTTCTGTGTGAATACACAAACACACACACACCGCAAAAAGACAGCAACAATACAAACAGTTTCTATGTACTATCTCTTATCTGTTAATATCTCTGGGCCACAAACCCCACTTATGACATTTTGAGGAAACGTTTTGCATTCACCAATGTTTTCTTACCTCATATGTGTTCAAAGGTGAAAATAAAATCAGTGCACTCAAGAGCACTTAAACCTTTGAGCACAGTGACTTGTGCTCAAATAATTGGTTGTTGCATACACACCAGTTCTGCAGTTGTAAAATATTACACGGTTAAAATCTTTTAGATGGGACCTTAAGAACACTGTTAAGAAAATTCTTAGGAAGGTATTGATGGGTGAGGCCAAGCATTATCTGCTCTCTCCTGCTAGCAATTATCTCATGTCTCTCTCCCTCTCTTCCCCCACCCCCTCTTGCTCTTTATGTGCTGGTATTCTCAGTGACACTGTGAACGTTGTGGCGTCAGACCACCGTCCCTTCAGCATCAAGCAGAAGGCGATGGGCCGCGATGACTTCACCAAGATCCCCCACGGTGTGGCTGGGGTGCAGGACCGCATGAGCGTCATCTGGGAGAGAGGAGTGGTGCGTGTCTCAGGGGCCAGGGGTCACACCAGGGGTCACAGAGGTTATGAGTTCACTAGACAATGGGTTATGTAAGATTATGTGTTTACAGTGTCTATGGAAAAATATGTTTAATGGATCTTTTTTTGTGAAAATACAAAATAACACAGGCTGCCATGCAAATAGATGTACTTATTTAAACTTAAGTCATAGTCATGTCCACTGACAACAGAGTTGAATTAAACATCCCGGCTGCCACCTTGAGCAAGACAGTTCACCCTAAGTTACTCTAGAGGAGACTCTAGATGGTTGTCAAATTGTAAGTCATTTTGGATAAAAGCGTCTGCTAAATGCATAAATGTACATGTGAATGTAAACAGAACTGAATGAAGTAGGGTCACATGGCACTGGATCTAATCTGTCCCCTGTGGCCTCAGGTAGGAGGTAAGATGGATGAGAATCGCTTTGTTGCCGTGACCAGCTCCAATGCTGCTAAGATCTACAACCTTTACCCCCGCAAGGGACGCATCATCCCAGGGGCTGATGCTGATGTGGTCGTCTGGGACCCTGACGCGACAAGGTATAAAACAAATAACACTAATACACAAACACGCGCGCACACACACACACACACACACACACACACACAGGCTTTTGCACATGCATGGGTTGAAGTTCACATACTTAAAAAGCAAATACAAGCACCCTGACCCTCATACACACAAACATTTAGAACCAGTCAATATAAAATACAATGATTATGATGCCCCCTTGCGGCACTGTTTGTCCCTGCAGTAGCAGTGCAGTGACAGCAGGTGGCAGCAGCAAGTAGAATGAGCTGATTTTCTCAACATGCAGAGGTTTGCAGCATTCATTCTCTCCCACTGTCTGTCTCTTCAACATTCCATTCTGTCACACATTCACCAGAACTGACACTCTTAAAGATATTTCCTGAACTGAGATTTTTTTTTTAATATGTCTACTGATTGTTAAAATATAAGGACAACAAACGTGCACACACACACACACACACATACACATAACTGACATAGACACACAGATCAAACTCAAACACACACACTTATGGACACACTTGTGTTTTCCCCAGGACCATCTCTGTGAGCACACAGGTGCAAGGTGGAGACTTCAACCTATATGAGAACCTGCGTTGCCATGGTGTCCCCCTGGTAATGATTAGCCGTGGGAGAGTTGTGTGTGAAAATGGAGTCTTCATGTGCGCTGAGGGTTCTGGAAAATTCTACCCCATGCGGACCTTTCCAGACTTCCTTTACAAGAAGATGGTGCAGAGAGAAAAGGTGAGAATAGCCAATCAGACTGCATTTCCCCAAACATACAAACTAAAGCATGCACCCACCCCCCCACACACACACGTTCACACAGAGGCATCATAATCAAGCAGAGTTAGACTGAACGTCAGAGCTGCATTGTTGACCTGCAAATGCCAGAATGTTTTGACTGACAATTGATCAATATCAGGACAAGCAGTACGTAAACCTCCGTTAGGTTTAACCTTGTGTTTTCTATAATATTATATAATACAATATGAATTCAAATTGCAAACTGTGTAGTTATGTGATTTCTCTCATCCTAACAATCCACAGTGTCAGACACTCAAGGGGGTGGACAGGGCCCCCTATTCTGGAGAGGTTGCCTCGGTGACCAATTCCAACAAAAAGGAAGTGTGTATCTCAGATGGCGAGCCACCGGCCCGTGGCGTCACCAGACATGCTGGGATGAGGGACCTGCACGAGTCCAGCTTCAGTCTCTCAGGTGTGTAAATAAGTATGTGTGTGTTTGTGTAAGTGGATGTCTGTATGTAGCTGTGCATGTGTGCATATATGGTATGTGAGTCTTTTGAATTGGTATGTATGTATTGTATGCAGTGAGTGTGTCTAGGTCAGGTATGTAAATGATCTGGATCTAAAAAAATTATCTAAAAATCATACTTGTATTTTCTGCCTTTTTGTCATCACAGGCTCTCAAGTGGACGACCATGTCCCAAAGAGGTCCTCTGCCCGAATCCTGGCCCCACCAGGTGGCCGGTCCAGTGGCATCTGGTAACCATGGAGACATCACTTCAGGCTGTGAGCCTCCACCCTGCACCCTTTGTAATCTCTGTAATTTCTCACCAACCCAGAAATCTGCACTGATTCTCCACCATCCCCACTACCACAGACAGGGATAGAAAAACAACAAGCTAAACTGGACACACCTTTATGACTTACAGTACAGGAGAGAGCCCTCAGTGAGCTTTGATTATCTTCAGTCGAATGGAAAAACAGACTGAATCTTCTGCCAGTTTATGTATTCGTTCCTAGGAATCCTAATTTAATTGTAGTGTATGTGTTGCTTATCTAAATATCAGAGAGATAGCACAAGTACTGTTGTGGAATAGTGGACTGACATACTATATGCGTACAGTTATCGACACCGGTGTGAGAAAACACTCTGACCCAGGTACACAAACATAAGGCGCAGTTACACACACACACAATGCTGTGCTATACAGTAGATAGGTATACGTAGGCTAATCATGAGAGAATAAGCCTTTCGTCCTGGTCTTTATCACAAGTGATGTTGTTGGAGATGATCCCGTTCCTAGGGAGATGTGTTTTGTGTTATCTGTTACTTTATGCCTCTGAACTCCAACCTCTTGTCCAGACCCAATAATATATTTGGATGTGCACACCCACCCCTTAGTATCAGCCATCCCTGCCCTGTGTTAACCTTTGTACACTGACTATATATATATATATATATATATATATAAATACTTCTACTAGTCTCCATGTGGAAGTTATGTTAGTTGAAGTTTAATATTTTTTGTAACATGGGTTACATGTGTGGTGATGAAGCTCAGTTGCTGTTTTCGCATGGTTCTATAAGGATGTGTCTAGGAGGTGTCATTTCAGACTCACATTTTCAGGCCCCTAAACAGTGGGTGGTGTATTAGGATTGCTACCTGCTGGTATCAGCCTGAGGAGTTTGCTGTGAGAGGATGTTGCTCGTGCATTGCTTGAAGCTAATCTAATGCTTCTGTGCCGAGAGCTTTTTGCCAGGTTTGTCACAGTCAGACAGGGTTGGGCTGATTACAGATGTGACGCTATTAAAAGAACTGAAGACTACTGTTAAGGCATTTGACAAGATTTAAGCAGACAACATAGTATTCAGTGTACCAGTTTGTAAACTAGACTTTGCACTGATTCACAAGCAAGGGACCAATTTGCCTGCCCTCCATATTAACAGCTAACATGAAACACAAGAAACATTGCTTTGCTGGTCTTGGTGCTTGCCTCTTGTAATGGCTTATCTATAACTCCTTTAACAGCTGAGCTATGCATGCAAATAGCATGTAGCAGACAGATAATCAACATACACCAGTTTTCAACATGTTCATTCATTGTTTATTTCATGCCTTATGGTATCCCTAATAACTGATCATAAGCTCAACTGAGTAAATTTTCACATGTTACTGCAGTACCCCTAATATAATTAAGAAATCTTGAGGGAGATTGATGAACATGAAAACCAAGACTCTCACCTAGCCTCCCTAATATTCTCCATCCTCCTTTTTTCTTGGTTTGCAAATACCCATAAAAGTTAGAACAAAAGCTAAGCCTTCAATATACCTGGCCTTCACTGCCATTTTGTGTTTGCGTTGAGTACTGCACACTAAAATCCCTCTAAAACCCTTAGCCTTAACACACACACACACACACACACACACACACACACACACACACACACACACACACAGTCTAATGCCTACACTTACTTACATTCTCATCATTATATAACAACTTTTTCTCTTCACATAAAGAACTCCTCTTTGAACTGATATTGGGAAAGCTGTGTAGTAGGACTAAAAAACACGCCTCAGTGCAGATGTACAAAATATGTAGGAAACCTACTACCTGCTGCTCTGAAATCAGTCACACCACACTTCTAAAACCATGCATGTAACAAGCATACATAAAACAGTTTTCACAACATAGCACTATCATAAACATACTTAGCTAAGGTTTGGCTGGGCATCTTTCTCCTGTCTGCTCAGAGTAGGGGTATAGACTTACCAGTGTGATAGTGACCTCTCCATTTTTGCACCTATCCTCGTCACACCTACTGCAAAGCAAGAAGCTGATTGAACCGCACAAAAGCCACTGTACCACACATCCTCAGAGAGAATTATGTCATAGCATTTCTCCTTCCAGTTCATGTTTCAGAGTCACCATTATTGTTTACACTTTTAACGTCAATTAACAAGGCAGTTTTTTGAGAAAATATTTGTTGGCCAAAACCAGTGTTAATGTTGGTGCTGATTTATATATGAAAAAAGTATTTCAAATTGTCATGTATGCATTTGTATTGTTTATTTCTTGAGTTGTTTTGCCAGTGAAAAGCGCATTGTGAAATGGTTTGTGACATGACGTGACAGTAGAGAATTGTGTCGAGAGGTGAAGTGTACCATTATGGCTTGTTTTCTTATCACATGAAAGAGTGCATAAATAAATAACTTTAAAACAGTGTTTGTTAAGTGCATTTATTATTTATTATCCATGAAATGTCCATACGATCCTACCATTTGACATAGACCAATGACGAGCTCAGTAGGCCAAGCCTAGCCTACAGCTTAAAATGTCCTTAATAAAGTTGAATGAAAAATTACAGGTTGTTCTTAATTTAATATCTAAGCTTGTATGAAGCCATACTAGAAACTTTAGTAACACTAAAAAATATGTCTAGAGAGGCATTTGATTAACTGATTAGTTTAACTCTACGTAATTAACTATGTAATTTAAGTTAATTTTACGCAATACTAAAGCTAAAACTACTACTAAAAAAACTAAATAAAGCTTTTCAGTCTTATCTAGCCTTATGCCTTTACCTATCAGCCTGTAATTTTTTCAACCTGTGACCTGATAGATATGAGGGCCCATAAAGACTTGAGCATAAATAAATGTATATGCATGTTATTTTTTTCTGTGCCAAATCTTGATTAAGATCCATAAACTTAAACTTTTAAAAGCAAATGGAAAGATTATCAAATATCATTAGGCATCATTACACGTATTACACGCATGTACAGTAAACCTGATGCAGACATCATAGCAAATGTTGGGCAGTACATGTGTCTAGAGCGCATGCGTACATGGACACACGCAAGTCCTCGCACGAAAACTAGTCGGTGGGGGCGACAAGCGTTACCACAGAGCGAGCGGAACAACGGAACAACCGTAGGATCGAAATATCTAACTGCGACAGACACATCATTTCTTTTCGGGAGACAGTAAGTACAAATAATAAAAAGATATATACTCATAGTAACTTATTTTGATAGTTGCGATAAAGTAACCACTTCTGCTCAACTCTGTTGAAGTCGCCATTTACTGTAATAGACTGTTACTGGGGAGACGGGTCCCATTCAAAGCCGCTAAGCCCGTGCTGTCAGTGGCGATGTGTGTGTGATGTTTCCACAGGCCTGCAGAGGGGGTCGGGCGAAATACGCCGTTGTCAGCAGTACAGCGAGGACTGTGTGGACGCACCATCAGAAGCTAGTGACGGGGCATAAACTTGAAGCGTTAACAAGTGATTTGCAAACAAAATCACAGTTTGCTTAAAGTTAGCTAAACAACATCAGTAACCTCAGGAGATGGGTTAGGCAAATGCCACCCGATAATGGTGTCCAGCTAGCGTGTTATAATACGAAGCCCAGTTAGCTTGTTTCGCTGTGACGGTAGTAAGGATAGCTAACGTTAGCTGTGTCAGATAGCCTGAGGTTTACTACCGTTAGCGTACCGTTAAATTTACCAGTTAGAGATCTAGCTCGCTTTACTTTTGTCTCAACTTGTTGGTAATAATGCCACAAGTACATGCATCTTGTGCCGCAACAATAAGTGGGATGTGGTTACTTTTGTTTGTTATTTCAGTGAAAGGCAGATATTAGTTCACAGAAGCTAGTGCCAGTCCAGACAGGCACGTTTGTAACGCCACTACAACGTTAACTTGCATTAGAGCGCTTAGAGAAGCTTAAGTTAACGTGAACATTAAACGTTACGAACAACTGACCCACGTCTAACTTGCATAGTAATATTATGGTAATGGGTGTTGGGTGTTATTATAGTTAGTTATTTACAGCTAGATGACATACTTGCTGGAACTGAAAGATTTAGGCACATGGATAAATGTTTACACTGAGAAGCAGCCATCCACTCCCTCGTGCCGAGTTGTCGTTTGTAGGGTATAACATAAACGTAATATCAGCGAATTGGCCATTATCATTGTGTAGTTACGCAGTATCTCTTTGACCACACTTAATTTGGTTTGGACCAAGTAATTTTACAAAGTCATTCATGCCTGTCGTTTTGAGTTACATTCTTGCTGTGAGGTCTGCCCTCAAAATTACCTTAGTCATGGTCCATTGCTGAGCATTTGTCAAACTGATCTAAAAAAAAATACTGTGGATGACCAGGCTGGGGGGGTAAGAACACGTCGTCTTGAGAATGACGTGTGTTTTTTAGTAGGTGTACGCGATATGTTAAGAAAGTGAGAAATAGCCTACATAAATGATCTGTGCCAAGAAGTGTGTGTGTGGGGGGTCCTTACCCCAGAGTCGAACGCTCACTACACCCATACTAACAAGTGATATATCTTTTACGAAGAACCTTGCTGATAGGGGTGAGAAATGAAGATTAAATGAGGTCGTTAGTAGTGGGTGATGCGATGAATACATTTGGCTGGGGATTATCGTTTTATTGCCCTTGTGAAGCTGTTTATTGTGGCCCGAACGTGGTGCTGACAAGCAGACTCTCTTTATAGTTAGAAACACACAGGGCGCTCTCTCTCTCTCACACACACACACACAAACACAAAGCAGTGTTGGTGTCAGAGCGCATGGAATTCATACTTTACAGAGAAACAAAGGACTCTCTCTCACTGCAGTTCTTCACAGCCTCTGTGAAACTGTGTCTGTGCCATGTTTTCACATCAGTGTGAAAGAGTGTATTCAGTAGTCCTTAAACTCAGGCTCCATCATCTCTTTTAGGTGAATGTGTATGTATGGGGAATATATGGATGAACAGGTCTGTTCTGTTTGTGTGTATGCTTGTGTGTGTACACCACATTATTTTTTTCAGTTCCTATCACAAGACTCAGAGCTTTAGACCTAATTCTGAGACCAACACAAAGAACACTAACACTGACAACCCACTTGAATGCGGGATATATTTGTTTATTTCCCCCCCTGGCCACAGCCACAGCCACAGCCATTAAAATGACATAGCAGCACCTCTGTTGCAGTGCCCTGTCCTTCATGGAGCAGAGAGTGAGTGACCATGCAGAGTAGACTGTCATGAATGAGCGTGTAAGGTGAGCTGAACTGACAGTGAGGCAGCTGCTCTGTTGTGAGAAACACTGGCTGTGTAAGTTGAACCCCTCTGGGTGATGTGGAGTCTCAGAGAACCAGGAGGCAAGCTCCTGGGAAGAGAGCAGACGTTCTGCAGGTAAAGGGAGCCATGGCTAGATGCTGTGTAGACTTGTTCTGCCTTTGATTAACTACATGAACAGGTGGCAACCTGTAAAAGTTAGTGTTTCACAAGGTTGGAATGACATTTATTTTACAAAACTGATTTGTAATTGATAAGTAAACAAATTGTGTTGACATTGACAAATATGGGTTGAAGTACAGTGTAGTTTTGGGCATTGTTTGGATCATGTGACAAAGATAGCAGGCCAGGGGTGCCACCGAAGATGTGTGTTTGACACACAAGGTGTGCTCCCATATCCCCCAATGTTGCCAAAGCTGTTGAAAAGGAGTTTTATTGAGGTCATTGCTATGCCCACGACCTGAGGCTGAGCATTACATGCCTCACTGGCATATGTCACATGGGGCCTTGTGAGGATGATGTTTATGCCTGTGCGGTATATGGGTTTGGGACCAGATCTCAGGAGTACACATCAAAGCCCAAGTGTTGTGAGCATTTCATCAGACTACATGCTGGCTCACAGGTAGATAACTTTGTAGTATATATTTATTTATTATTTCTTTCTATCCGACGTCTTGTGGTGCAGGAACATCAAAATAATCTTGCACATTGAATGATTTTGACAACTTGGGGGACTTGGGGACATTTCATGGTTACACTGATCCGGGTTGATAGTAGGGGTAGCAAGTTCTGTATAGTTTATCAATAGAAAATCCCAGTCTCACACATTGCAGGCTATAGTTATGCAAGAGATTATGAAACCATTGGCTATGGAATGTACAGAGTATGTCAATAGTATTAAAAACCATCCAGTCCCGTCCCGTCCCCAACACACACACATACACACACACACAACTTGTTTTGCACCTGTACACACAGACCTCTCCCTGGCCTAAGACTGGATTATCATTCTTGTATAAGGAAGTACTTATTTATTTATGACTCTTGAGGCGGAAGAGAAAGATATAGCTTAGCTGTTTCTTTTGTTTCCCTCAGGGTCTCACTCTCATTCTCTCAGACAGAGTCCCCCTGGTCTCGACAACAGGAACTGGCGTTTTCTTATCGAGTTTGCTGTTTCCACTTGTTGTTGCAAGATGACAGACTCTTTCTCTCTCTCTTGCTCTCACTTGCTCGTTCTCTCTCAGGCCAGTCTGACAGCTAGTGATAGGCTATAAGTATTCAAACTGCGCTCTAGGTCTAGAATTTTTTATTTAAAATGTCTCGAGTTTCATGTCTGTTCACTATTGTGTATGTGTGTGTGTCTGTGTCTGTGTGTTGATGTGGGTTTCAGTGTGCCTATGTCTGTCAGAGAGAGATTAAGCAAGCAAATTCTCCAGATTCTTCTTCGGTTCTGGAAAAACAGTCAAAACACAAGCACAAGTCTGTTGCATAGTCAAGCACACACACACACACACACTGACACTCTCACGGTCACAGCGATATGCTTGTTGCCGATATGCTTATCTTAAGATCTCTGTGAAAGTGTGTGCATGTCAGAGAGTGCCAGTCCCATTCTCCGGAGGTCATGATAAAGGTATAAAGCAGTGATCAGGATCTTAGATATGATGGTCTCGATTGATGGAACCGTGGGAAACAAATCTATGAGATTGTATTTCAGGCAAAGAGGGATAGGTGGATAAAATGCTCTGTGTGGAATCTGTAAATAAAAATGGACAGCATTGATGACCTTAGTATATGTGTGTGATTATGTTTGTCAATAAAAACGTTTTTTTCTCCTTGTCTTCTTTTTGCAGGACTCAGAAGCAGCAGAAGATAATTTCAGCGGCTCATCACACAGTCCAAGGTGGGGCAGTACCTCCCGCACATGTCTCTAGATAGTGTCTGTGTGTGTGTGTGTGTATGGACAGAGGGTGTGGTTTCTCCTTGTTGCCAGGCAGTTAGTAGGTCACCTATTTAAACCAAATGGTATAAATGTGTTCTTACATTCCAGCCTAATTTAGATTCTCTCTGCTATAGACACACACACACACACACACACACACACACACATAACTCTGTTATCCCCTAAAAGCCAAATTGAGATTGCACATCCACTTAATGTCACCTGTATGAGATTCTGTGGTGTAGTGCGGACACTCAAATATAGAAGCTTCTGGAAGGATGCTTCCGATAGATGTGTGTCCACTGAAGCATGACTGGATGAGTATACAAGTATGCAGAACGCTCGGCGGTGGGCATTGTGAGTGGTCATCATGCAATATTCTCTTTTGTGAGCAAAACCTCTCGCTCTCCTCCTCTTTCATCCCCCTCTCTCTCTCTCTCTCTCTCTCTATCCATCTCTATGTCATGCTCATTGTGTTATTGAGGTGAAGCGGAGACCATTGAAGATATGATTGCAAATATTGTCAGAGGTAATAAAAAGGTACTGACATTTATTTATGACTCATCCTCATCTTTGAAGGAGTAGGGTGAGTTGCACAACACACACACACTCATACTCACACACACATACACACTCACACAGGTCTCAGCAAGGCTGCTTATCAGAGTGGACACTGGTGTGGCGTGTTCAGGCATGTGGGTGTCCATGCTGTAACCCAGCACATGCAGGCAGGCAGGGAGAGAGGGAAAGGCTGGCTCTGGATGGAGAAGTGGGGGAGGCACCAGTATGTGCATTCAGAGTGCATTTTGAAATTTCTGTCAACAGACAAAGGTTACAAAACACTGCAGATATGACAAAACACATTGTTCTTAGTGGAGAGATGAAAGGTTGTGTGTGTGTATATGCGCATGTCAGCCCTCCCTCTTTTTTGTCACTTTTTTAAGTTCGCTTTTAAGTTTGCTGTCACATGGAATCACACAGTAGCCTACGTGTGTGTTTGTTTATGTGCATTTTGAATTTTATTTTCTTTGTAGGTGAGCTGACTCAAAGTTGTAGTTGTGGTTTTTAAGGCTGTATCTAAACCCAAGATCTCAGGGTTGGCGGGAACCCAGTTCAGTTTAACAAATGCACAGGTCTGTGTATAACATGTACATAGTTCCATAGTGGCTGAATAAGTATTGGGACTCTGAAGCTTTAGGGCAAGTGTTCCAGATGGAAGCTAATGACAAAGCTCTAGTCTAGTGTGGCTCACACCTAGAGCTATATGGCCAGAGCTGTGCTGGCTGAGATTAGGGTCACCTGGCCCAGAGATGATGCTGTCACCTACAATTTTACAGGTCTGTACTTGTGAGCTTAGCATCCTGCAGTTAAGGGGTAGGGTAAAGGTTCAGATCAGTTGAGATAGCGTGTGTGTGTGTGTGTGTGTGTGTGTACGTGAGTGTGTGTGGGGGGGAAGAGAGAGAGAAAGTGTAGGTTTCCCTCTGCTGCCTGCAGGTGACGCTCATCCTAAGCAAACTCCCTTTAGAGTGTGTGTGCGTGTTCCGGTCTGTGTGTGTTCATGATGCTCCTTCCTCTTTCTGATGTCACATAGTTAATTGCTTCACAACTCCAGACTCAGCATCGCCAGCGTATAGTATACGTGTATAAGAGTGGTGTGCATGTGTGTTTGTGTGTGTGCATTTCTCTGAATATCCATGCGGTCTTGCACACTCTCCCCTTGTAGCAGCCTAGATGAGGGGCGACACATGCCCTCCCACAAGCACGCCGTCAGAGAAGAGCGCAAGAACAGGTAACAAGTAAAAAAAAAAGGGGGGGGGGGGGGGCAAGTGGCTCAATCTTAAAACATGGGAGAGAACAAGGGGGACGAGTTTCTGGATAACTTGAAAAAAGAAAAAAGAGGGTGAAAAAAGTGGGTGTTAGCCGTGTTAGGTTCAGATTGAACATCTCCAGTCAGCCGTATGGAATCTGTGTCTATTGTTAGCCATGGGACAACTAGGCAGTGTTTCGCTGTAAGGTCCAAGCATTAGCTAGCAATTAGCGAGAGCATGGAGATCAGATGACCACTGGTTCTCAGGTGTTCAGCCATAGTTACACTGATGGGGAATAGAGATGTGCCCAGGTTGACCATACTCCTGTGTTGACTAGCAGCAGTAGCCTCCATTTGACAGGATGTCATAACAGTGGGAGCGTGGTAGTATTTTGTGAGCGGTAGTATTTTTAGGGTGAAAAGTGGCCGCTTTGGGAGAGGTAATCCCTTTGTGTGTCCTGGGTGAGTGTCACAGTGTACCAGAGTGATCCTCCTGTGGTTATGTAAGGCCCTAAGGGCTACTCCAGGGGCAGAGATGGCCCAGGAAGGGCCAAGTCCAGCAAGCCTGGGGACTGGAGAGTTTACTCTTGCTAGAGAAAAGGCTGTGACAACTCTATGTCAACAATTGTGCTTGTGTGTATGTGTGTGTGTGTGTGAGAGAGAGAGACTGTGTGTGGTCCAGCTACACTAATATATTTCTGATGTATGTGTGTGTTCCTTCAGTGGCAGTGCAGTGGGAATGACCTCAGTCAAGTGTGATCTCATTTGTGTGTGTGTGTGTATGTGTGTGTGTGTGTGTGTGATGTGTCATGGTTTCTTTGTTCACAGTGAAAGTTCTGTGGCTGCAATCTGAGCAGCTTTCAAGTCACTCTAATGGGATTAGCCTACCTTAAACTTGTTCTTTATTCACGTCACACCCACCAACCCCCACACACACACAAACACTTGCACACACACACACACACACAAACACTTGCACACACACACACATACACACAAATACGTTCACATATATGGTCCCCCGGGTGTGATGCCTCCTATCTTTAATTCTACCTAATGTAATAACTAACAATCTCTCCTCTTTTTCTGTCTCTTTCATCTTTTTAGGGCATTCCAATGCCTGAATATACCGATAAAAGACTTACTTGTTCCCTGTTCACAATATAAGTCAGTAGATCATTCATACTGTGTGCATGCACTCAGTAAAGCATATTGCTAGTACAGCAAATTATACCAGCCTTTTATACCAACAATGAATGCATGACAGTTCTTTAAACCATCATAATAGTCAAAAGGTGATCATTTTCATACAGCATATGATAAGCTGTTTCCATAGGGCTTCTATATGTTATCATTCTATGGAATGGAATGTTATCATTCCATATGTTATCTGAGCATAGGGGAAGCAGTTTGGGAATGGAATAGAACATTCAAGCATTGTTTTTGTTTTTGCATCTGTTCATAGTAGTCTATTCAACGGCTTTTGTTTGTTGTTTATTTCTGCTCAGTGGAAAAGTCTTGTCTCTCTTCACTGTGTTGTTCTTGGCTACTACAGCTGGCATCTAGGCAGATATGTGTGTTGATTGCTTGCTAGTGTCTCTGGGCTGTACACAAGCCTGAGCTCCTAATCCATTCAAGCCATTTCTGGGGCCAAGACTACCATTATGATTGGATGAGCAGTTTCAAACTCCATCATCATCATTTCGTTACTGGACCGCACTAATTACGCTGAAGTCATTAAAGGGAGAAAGCCACCTTTATGTGGCCTGAATTGCATTGTTCAATAATTAGGCATATAACAATTGGTCATTTGATGAAAACAGCCCATCAAATTAGGACTTCCTATGTGGGGGGAAAGCATTTATTGATCCATAAAGGCCAGATGAATTGAGTTGAATAACCCACTGGCCAGGTTCTTCCTTGTGGCTGTTGGAGTGAGATAATGTCCTTCGAAGAGGGCAGTTGGCTGAGTCAGCATTCAGGTGTGTGTGCGTGTGTGTGCATGTGTGAGGGAGTGCCTGAGGCTATCTGTGACCTTGCTGATGTGTCTGAAGTGCATGTGTTTGACCTGTCACACAGAACCACCCACAGAGTCCTGATTAGTGTTGTGTGAGTGTGAACAACTGGATGTTTGTGTGTATTGATTTTGAGCATCTCTCTCTCTGTCACTCTTTCTCTCTTGCTCACTCTCTTTCTGTAGCTGGGGGATGGCGGTGAACGTGTACTCCACCTCGATGACCATCGAGAACCTAAGCAGACATGACATGCTCGCTTGGGTCAACGACTCCCTTCAACTTACATACACTAAGATCGAACAGTTGTGCACAGGTGAGACTAGCAACCCAGCTCAGTAAACACAGAGACTTTAGGCAGGTACAGTACATGGGAGACAAGTACAGACTAATGAACACAGACTATCATGAATTGATACCTGGGCCCATGTCGCTGCAGCCAATTTTCCAGGATGTAGCAAGGTAAGTACAGGTGTTACTAATGACAACCAGTAAGATTGTGATCCGGTGAGCATTGGAGCAGTGTCCAGGAGCAGTGTGTGTGTGTTTGTGGCACTATGTACCGGGTCTGTAGCAGCATGTATCATGACAATATCCCTTCTCGGAAACAGCGAGTGACATCCTCATTGGATGTCATCAAGATTTTATGAGTGACACCTGTGTGTCTGTGAAGATTCCTATTCATCCAGGTCATGGTAGTCAAGGTATTCAGTTATAAGCAACTGGACTTCTTTTTGGAGCTTGAAGACATTTCACCTTTCATCCAAAAGGATTCTTCAGTTGGAGGACAGGTGTTATGAGAGAGGAGTGAAGGAGGCTATATATGCCCATCTAAAATAACCAACTTTGAACAGAAGAGGGGGGCTACATCGTCATCTAGCTGCTACATACCATTCTGCCTTGAGATCCCATCTCATCCTCATTACCATCAGAGCAGTTAATACTCCTGTGATCATGCCATCCCTGGAGATATAACTGCTCATTACCATCAGAGCAGGATCCAGAACACTTTCTGGATCCTGTGATCATAATGATCATAATGTTCAACAAAATTCATTGACTCATTATGTCAATGGGTGATGAGAGGTTTGGTCTACAGCTCACAGTTACACCCACAGTCCAGAGTTAAATCTTGTGGTCTTCCCATCACCAGGCCGGAACTGAAGAAGCCTTTTGGATGAAAAAAAAGAAGTTCTGTCCAACTGAACACCTTGAGTGACACCTGTGCGTTTACCTTTCTACTTCCAGGAAAATTGGCTACTGCAGCATAGGTCCAAAGACTATGAGTTAATCTGAGACCAGCAAGGCAAGGCTAATGAATGCAAACTAGCATAGGCTGATAAACAAAGAGAATGAATTCAGTCCAGCACAGGCTAATGAACACAGATTAGCATAGGCTAATAAACGGAAAGATTTAATGTGACCAGCACAGGCAACTTAGCCTAAGCTAATAAACCAAGAGACTGTGGATTCAAGTGGGTCTAAGACAGGGTCATTAACATTTGGCCTTATGTGATGATGGACTAGCCTATGAAACTTAGAACAGGCACCTCAAGGCACAGTTTTAAATAGGGCCAATCACAGACTAATACATCTCAAGTCATCTCAAGAACAACCTTTGAGTTCTGTGTCTATCAGATGTAGCACTCACCTAATTTGTCATTAGCTGGGCTTCCACCAAGTAGTTGATGCGCATTTAAGTTAGCCGAAGAAGAAATCCTTGGTTGGAAACACCAGCAAATTCACATCAGTCCCCTAATGCAAAGATAGATTTAATTTACTTGAGGGGGGTGGATTAACTCTTGATGCGAATAAGGCATAATGCAGTCAAAGTCAATGGAAACAGTTGAATTTGGGTATATATTCACATTTACTGCATTTCTATCCATAGACATTTCCCTGGCAGCATTACATTTTTATCCCACAGCTGGTTAGAACTCATCACTTTGCTAGTCTAATGCTCATTTGCATTATTATTTGCATTCCACAGTTGGTGGAAATGCACACAGACGTGCATAGTCTTGAGACAAATTTTTATTAATGCGAATATGAAATTAAAATAAGTTGAATAGAAACCCAGCTATTGTGGGCAACAAAGGAGAGGTACTGCTGGCAACTGATAGTAATTGAAGACACTGAGTGATTCGATCTCATCTGCTGTCTCCTTGCAGGTGTGGCATACTGCCAGTTTATGGACATGCTGTTCCCTGGCTGCGTCCTGTTAAAGAAAGTAAAGTTCCAGGCCCGTTTGGAGCATGAGTTCATCCACAACTTCAAGGTGCTCCAGGCCGCTTTTAAACGCATGAATGTGGACAAGGTGAGTTTGCAAGTTGGGTTTGGGTTGCAGAAAGACACAGCCATTCATGCTTGGATAGGCACATACATGCATGCACATGTGAGCAAGGCAGTCATCAGAAAGCTGTTGAACTTTTCCCAAGTTTGGTTTTGATCCAGTAACAACAACAATAACAACAAAATCCCTTCATCAGTGTGCCAGTCACTCCTTTGCTTGCTCTAAGTTGAATGCAGCCAAGCATTTTTTATACACTGCAGTTCAGGCCAAGATGGAGATAACTTGGAGATAATTATGGCAAATGTAACTGAACCCGTACTAGACAGGGAAACTAAGATGCGGGTCCCACACCTCAGGCCAGGACAGGCGTATATCTGCCTCTTAAAAACCACTTTGCAGCCAATGGCTAAGCTGGCCTGAGAACAGAACACAAACGTGGTATCTGTGGTATGTTCCCAGAGTCGGGTTTACTTCTGTAATAACATAAATCCATTTGAATCCCAGGGCTGATCGTGAGCAGATAGAGCTGGAAGGGAACTGAGCTAGTCTGGGATCCCATTTGCTGTAAGCTAACGAGAATTCTTTGAGGCTGTAATGTAGCTGATATTATGTTAAGCCCAGATCTGTCATCCACCTCTTTGTGGGGTTTTCTGTTCAGCGTCTGTTAGGCAGAGAAGTGGTACTTATTCACACGTTTATCACATGTACTAGTTGTTGATTTTCATTTGAGTCTACCTCGTTTATGACTTTTAACCATTCACTTTAAACACTACTTGAAATCCTTACAAATCTCTTTTGGGCTCTTGAGTTTTTAAACTCATATACTAATCAAGGTTTGCTCTAGAGTAAAGGGTAGAAACCATCCATTGCACTTCAGTGAAGAAAATGAGACGCCAGACTTCAGGGTTGCAGAACTTGCTCTTGATGTGTGATGCTGCCTGGATGTGTCACGGTGCCAGCCCATTTATTTAACATCGAATGTCCACCCAGCCTCAACATGCCTAGCACTGCCATGCCCTCTACATGCCCACCAAAGGATAACTAACAGGCATTCATGCTGTACTAGACATGCCACATCCTGCTCACATCTGTGTACATTCAGTAGCCTAACTTTACATATTGAACTTGGGCACCACACTGCATGTATCCTATTCTGCTCTGAAACTGTTTTGTGTATGATGAGTAAAAACAATGAAATCAAAGCATAGTGTAAATACTTGCTTCCTACATTTTTTGTGCACACACAGCTTAACCCGAGCCACTTAGTGGTGCACAGCTAAAGCACATGACAACTATGACTTTTTATGGTAATTCTGCAGAAAGTAATCAATAAGCAGTTTAAGAATTTGTTGTGGTCTGTCAGACAGTGTTTGTCCTCCAGCTTAATCAGCAGCAACAACAAATAGTTACAGCTAGTGGAGCAGCCTTTGCTTATTATAACAGAGGAGGGAGTTAAGCAGCGTGTTGTAGTGATGGTGGAACTGGGCAGTAGTGCTCTCCTTTTTACCAGCCTGACTCCTCTGCACAGTTGACTAAATGGCTGCATTTCCAGTCTCTGTTCTCTTTTTTAATATCTGGAGAGTGTTCTAGGATACACCCTCACCTCGGGCTGCCAAACTGACAACACTTAGGATAAATTGTTTTTTGAAAATGTCTTTGATGTTCCTCACACCGACACACACACACACACACATTGAGAAAGTTGATTGTATTCATCATGCATTTACTGTAAGTCTAAACTTGTTCTGAGCTTAAGAGACTTTCGCAAATCTGCTTTGTGTCTGTTTTCATGCCAATCCCATTGCGTTACTTACAGCCCAAATATGTTCTTTTCATAGTATCTTCTGAAAGAGAAACACTTTCTCTCTCTGATTTAATTTCCTCTCTCTGTTCTTTCCCTCGCTCCCATTTTAGATCATTCCAGTGGAGAAGCTGGTGAAGGGCAAGTTCCAGGACAACTTTGAGTTTGTGCAGTGGTTCAAGAAGCTCTTTGACGCCAACTACGATGGCAAGGAGTACGACCCGCAGCTGGCCCGGCAGGGCCTGGAGGTGTCCCCGTCGCCTAACCCAGGTGAACTAATTTTCCACAAACCCAGGAAGGCCCCAGGTAACCAGCACACCACTCCACCACCACCACCACATGCATGTGTGTGTGATGTGTGTGTGTGTGCTTTTCAGGCTACCCCCCCCCCCCATCTGTTTTTTTCTATTGCTCTTTCAGTCTTTCTGCTTTCTCCCTCTGTTGTTTTATGAAGACAGAGCTCTGGAGGTGACTGCCTCAATGAAATTGATGCTAAGCTGTGAGACTGCTCCCAGCAGCAGCAGTCATAACCAGCTCACTGGCGCCCTCTCGTGATGAGAGAGCGCCACCTCACCTCAGCTCTCTCTTGTGCTACAATGCACTACATTTTATTTACTGGCCAGCAGAGTGCTGTGATAATGGGGCTGCTCCTCTAGTTTGCTGTGTTGAACTTTTGGTCCTCAGGCATGGCTGCAGTGACAGTGTGATGGTATGTGGATGCAGGGAAGCTTTTTAGCTAAGGGGTGTAACGATGCAGTCAACTCACAATTCAATCTGATACACAATTTAGGGCTAACACTTTGACATTTGATTCAGGACTGACTTTTTTCAATACATGCATAAATATAGCCAGATTTCTGAAGGCTGAAATCAAACTAGGGTCTCCAACTAATTCATTACTTATTGCCCAAAATACAGTATACAAATCAGAATCAATTTTATTGGCCAGGTATACTTACATACACAAGGATAGCATATTCAAATTGTTTACATTGTGCTTTACATTGTTGCATCCCTATTAGTGCCTAGATGTAATTGTCTGTTGGATGATGGATGTGTGGTGTTTCGCGTTGGCAGGACCCCAGCGGACATCGCCCACGGCTCCAAAAACTACGCCTGCCCCACAGCGGGCTGTTACCACCACCCCCTCTTCTGGCATGAGGAAACATGTGCCCCTGGCTCGCAACGGCGGCAGTGACGCCGAGATTTTGGAGCTCAATCAACAGGTCAACCAACACACACACACGCATGCACACACCACACATTCTCCATTTGTGTTATTCAATGACCATAAACACTTAACACACATTAACCCTCACACACACACTTTCACATTTACATGTATTTGGTAGCATTAGACCAAACATACTTGCAGGCTTGCAGGTTACACACACACCTAGTCCAGTTTTAGTATACAAATGAAGCCCTCCACTCCTCTCTTCTCCTGTCCATCCATTCCCTCTCTGACCCCACTGCCCCCCAGCTGATGGACCTGAAGCTTACAGTGGATGGTCTTGAGAAGGAGCGTGATTTCTACTTTGGCAAGCTGCGGGACATCGAGCTCATCTGTCAGGAGAACGAGAAGGAGAACAGCCCCATCCTCACCAAGATCATGGACATTCTCTACGCCACAGAGGTAGCAGGATCAATAGAAGAGGCAGCTCTCTTCCCTCTCAGAATTCCAAAAATACAGCCAAATGGCTGCTGGCCTGGCATCTTTTTCAAGGTAGTGTCAAGCATTTCTAACATTTGACCTTTGACCTGTCTGTGTGTGTGTATCTGTTGCAGGAGGGTTTTGCCCCCCCTGAGGAGGAGGAAGGTGAAGGTCAACCCCAGGAGCAAGATGAATACTAAAGACGAGTAGCCGATGAATACCCCCCTCCCCCGACCCCTCACCCAACCGCCTCACCCCCCCCACCCTGCTTTTTTTGTACTCTCCCTTTCTTTCTTCCTTATCCTTTCTTGTTACTTTTTTTATGTTATCACTTATGCTTCTCCCTCTCTTTTAACTCTTTTATTTGATGACGTTATTTTGTTTCTCCCTGCCTCGTGTTCTCAGAAGTCTTTTGTTAGTAGGTAGTTTTTCATCCCATCCCATCCTCATTTTAAACACAAACACATACACAAGCTAAAGGAATTGGCAGCATAGGCAGTAAGGATTGTGTGTGTGTGTGTGTGTGTGTGTGTGTGTTTTGATGTGTGTGTGTGTGTGTCAGTATGTCTGCTTGTCTGTGAGGTGGTCTTGTCTGCCCTTAAGACCTGAAGCCGGTCTTGCTGCAGGCCTTCTGTCAGCCACTTGCTTCAGCATCCACGAACAGCCTCTCTGCATCTCACCATACACACACACAAACACACACTAATGCTGGCAACACACCCCTCTGCTTTTAATGTCGTTCTCCCTCTGTCACTACACCGCACTGCTACTGTGTTGCATGTCTCAGCACAGTTGAACTGACACAAGAATGGGTGATGGGTGATGACATGTTTTTGTTTGTTTGTTCGTTGATGTTATTTTTAGCTGAATTGTTTTAACAGCTTATTTATTTGAGAGCGTATGTGTTATGCCGTTGGTTCCTCTGGCATTAGTTTTTGGGTGTGGGATGGAGCCCCGCGTGTGACGTGACGTGATGTAAGGGAAACCCATCGGCCTGCAAGCAAGTTAGCAGTGAGCTGGCCTGCAGACAGAGGCAGGAGAGGACCTGACAACCCCACACTCCTGAAGGCAGAGAAGGCAGGAATGTTCTTATTCTTTATTTTTGTAAACATGTCTTTAAGAGGAGGAAAAAGGGGAGTTGGGGAGGAAGATGACTGGGTTCTTGGTGATGGATTAGTTAGCATATAGAGCTAGCTAGTGCAAAAGTGGGCTTTTGGGAATGTGAAAGTATTTATTTATATAAAGTGAGTTTGCAGACTGACATCCGCTCGCTAGAAGAACAAATGAAATGAGCTGTTGTACAATTTGTAATGAACGCTAAAGCAAGAAGAGTTTTAAATAAAATTACTATGCCATTACTAATGGTTTACTGACATTGTAAAAAAAAATACATTATTTTTTTAGCTGCTATACTTTGAGTTTTGTTCAGATATTGTTTATCCGTTTTGTTTTGAGATTTGAGATTTTGATATGTTGCACAGCATGGAATGCCACTTTGGGTGATTGACAGCGGTCGTTCTGTTGTCGACAAACATCTGAATCCCCACCCACCTCGGTGCTGACCCCCTGGCCCTGTAGTGCTCTGTGCAGAACGCATATCTGTTTGGAGTTTTATTACAGAAAAATAAACGATGAGTATGGGGACAGGAAAAACCAACACCATGTTGCCTTGTCTTTAATGCCATTGATTGCCATCGTAGGCCAAGAGGCATAAAAGTAGCTTTGATGCCAGTCTGTATGCTTTTGTGGTTGTGAAATGAGTGAGTTTCATTACATGAAATATAGTACAGGTCTTAAGGTTAGCCCATTAAATTAGCAGCCATGGTGTGAAAAGATATAAGGATACCTTATGTGGTAAGTACACAAATCTTTACAGAATCCTTACACAAATATATTTATTTATATGTTTATTATTTTATTATGGCACATTTTCTCCAGCAGTAGCTTAATTATTTAAATAGAAGTTAAACAGATTACTGACACCAGGCAGAAATTATCTTGCTCAGTTTGGTGCTTGGTGCATAAATGCCACTTAGAAGCTTATTCTGCAAGTTTGAGACCCATCAGAACAAGGAGTATAATGACCAACAAGGAGAACAGCACAAGTACGCATATGTTGTGTCTACATACAGTTGCATGTGTACTGTAAACAGTGGGGTTTGTCGTCGCTGGCCTGAGTGTTTCATATTGGCTGAGGAAATCTACTGCCTTTCTCATGGAGTCTTCATTTCTTGAGCAAAAGCGTAGGCCATCTTCTTCATTGAACAGAAAATCTGCCGTGATCATTGGAGTGTTCACAAACCTCTGCGTGTTTGGTACCACGTAGTCAGAATCAAATGTGTGATGAAAGACCACAAGAAGTGCCGGCTTTCTAGCTTAAAAGGGAAAAAAATGTTTGACATTGAGTACAAAAATACAGACAAAAAATATAAAATACATTCATTTATGAAAATTCCTCATTAGCATAGAGTTGGGTTCAACAATTTAAAGTCCCATCTGGAAAAGAAGTATGTAACCCCTGAAGGCACATATGCCAAATAGAAAATGCAGGTTACTGGATTTTTCTGCTGTCTGTACCAGATACATTCATATGTGCACCATAAACGCAATAGCCTCAAAGAAGACAGGAGCACAGAAAAGTCAGCTTCCAGTATGCTCATCGTTCCTCATGCTTTTAAGAAGCTTTTTGGTGTACACCATAATGACCATCAAGAAAGATGGCAATTGAAAGAGAAACTTTTTGCATAGCCAAGATAAACATCAACCTACTTGAAGGAATTTCTTGAAGTGCTTCCTTAATATCAGTTCCAACTCGAGAGACAATAGTGCAGAGGGCCACAATGACATCACAGTCCTGTTCATCTTTTGCTTCAGTCACCTGTAGTTGCTTTTGGAAGCCTTTCTTGATTTCTGCCAGATAATTCTTTGCAAATCCCTTGGCAATGTAAAATACTCGAACCATCTTAACATGAGAACATACATGGAATCACCATCAATAGGCCTCTTCTAAACCTGCCTTGTATACATTTGACCAGCCAGGCTGCCTGGACAAATTTAACTGTAAAATAGGCTACACTTTACACTCTAAAAAATGTCAGCCTGGTCATATGTGATCAGTCAAACATTTTCTTCAAAACTACATTGAGCCAAGCACACAGAATATCTACAGGCTGGGGTATGCATTGCAAATGCAGATGATGTTGAATTTCTGATGTTGGACTATCTTCGACTATCAGGATTTCTGATATTAGATATTCTGATCTTTATGAGAATAAAACCAAAAAACGCTGTACCTGACCTGTTGCTCTTCACTGGAGTTGGCTTGATAAGGAAAGAAATTTTACCTAAGACTACCTAAGGGTGTTTGCCTGGTGCACCAAATACTTTAACATCGTTTCACTCTGTATAAACGTCTGTAATCTCTCAACTGGCGTTCGTTTCCTTCCTCGTAGGCAGATACTTTCTATGATCTTTAAAAATATTGGGCATGCCAGAGTTCTCTGTTCACTGATTGGTCAGCCAAAAGAATGGCTTGATTCGGCTGTGCTGTAGTGAAAAGCGATTTTGAGCGGAAGCCCTAGATAGCGCTTGCCTGGCTGCAAGGGTGAAGTTCTACAACAAGATGAGGGTAGACTACATTCTGCGATCGCGATCGAAGTTGGCCAACGTGACAGTACCTGATTTTTAAAATTTTATTTATTTTATTTTTTTAAAGACAGGCAGAACATGTGTCGTAGAAACAATGGTTATTCTATGTTCCCATGTTTTATAGCCTAACCTACACGATAGTAAATGGTAAAAGATGGTAATGCAGTGGGATTTTGCAATTTTGGTACATGAACTTTGGTACATGGTTTCTGAAATTTGAAAGACGACATGACATTTCAACTTTATTCTCAAAATTTCGAGAATAATGTCGCCATGGCTAAAGTATATTTTTCATCATGTGTTGATCCTAATACTCCTTCATGTGTGATCCTAATACATCGTACTGTAGACCTACTTTGTAGCCAGTCATGAGAAGTTTTCTTGTCAACTGAAAATAAACGGACTTCCCAGATTTTTCTGATATATTTTTTGCAACAATAACGAGATTGTTGAAATATACAGTGTCTCTTTTAACAGTAAGGTTAACAAAATGAAAGTATGACAACGGAATTCGCTAGGCTCGATTGTGCAGTCGAATGGTAGATAGAATAACTCAAACGTAATGGTAAAGGTAAACAACGGTAAAGGTAAATCAAAGGTAAACAAATGTACCTTTTACAGCTCCAGGTTATTTTCTATTCCTTTGATCCGACGTATTGCGAGAGAAAAACATTTACATATGTTGCTTTCAGTTTTGACTCAGGAAACCGAAAGTGCATTCTGTAGCCTTTCGTACGGAGGCCATGTAGAGTCAATGTGGGTAATAATTTTAGCACCTTTGCTTTCACTTGTTTGAGCAGGCCATGTTTCTTTAAAATATGCGTCAGTCTTAACTTAACCAGGTTTGCCACTTACCTGTGGCAGTCTAGTTTCTCTACTAAGTCCATAAAAACTGGACGCAATCGGAGGTTGCAAAAACGCCAGTGACTTAAAACAACCATAATTAATAATTTATGGATGCTATTGGGAGATGAAAACTGAAATATTTACTTATTTACTCCTTCACTCTGTAGACCCACGACTGTGCAGCTATGTATAGCTCTAATCTAGTCATTAATTTTTCTGATGACACGTTACTGGCCTGATTACCAACAATAATGACAGCCTACAGGAGCAAAGTCGACAACTTAATGCAGTGGTGTCAAGACAACAACCTTTCTCTCAACATTGCAAAAACCAATGAGCTGATGATTAACTTCAGTAAGAAAGGAGGTCAGTTGGACACCATTATCATCAATGGTTCTACAGTGGAAAGGGTGAACACCTTAAAGTTCCTTGGTGTTAATATCACAGGACCTTACTTAGGATAGCCACACTGACCGTTAAAAAAGAGTGTTAAAAAAGCTCAGCAACCTCTCTTACACCTCAGACAACTAAGGAAGTTTGGCATGCAAACAAAGATCCTGAAGGCCTTTTATAGAGGCACTACAGATAGTAATCCTGACTGGAAGCATCACTGGATAGTTTGGAAGTTGCTCTGCTACCAAATGAAAGCCACTGCAAAGAGTCGTGCGCACAGCACAAAGCAGCTGTGGATGTTATCTGCCCTATATCCAGGAGTTGTATAAAAGTCGATGCATCAGGAGGGCCAAAAGAATCAGTAAGTACCCCAGCTATCCTAGTTATGGTCCGTTTCGGCTGCTACCATCTGGCTAGCAATAGCGTATTCTTAAGGCTCGGACCACCGGACTCCAGAACAGTTTTTTCCACCAAGCAACAAGCCTTATGAACACTGAAACAATGACAGCCTAAACCTGTGCCTGTCAGTCTTTCCACTTTCTTTTTTCCCCACACACACACACATTTTACTCTCTTATACTAGTATAATGAGATGCAATAAAGACTACCTTGAATCTTATTTATTGCCAAATCTCACAGTGATATGGCCCAAACTGGGCAAAGTCTCATGTGAAGTATAATTGTGAAAAGCATTTTAAACCAGGCTTGGGAGAGGTAGGTTGCCCGAGGTACACAATAATGGAATATGATGGAATGATCTGGGCTCTGCAGGTCAGCCATGCTGTCAGCATATGGTCTGTACAAAAGTATTCATGTCAGTGGACTATGTAGGCCTATTAACAGACAGCAACATCCATAAACTTAATTTCCTTTTTTCATAAACATATTTCTCAGTATGGCGTACTACTACTACTACTACTACTACTAGCCTACAATAGTCCGTGCCACATACAGGGGAGTATATTCAAACAAGTGGGACAGCCTTATGTTTCACAGTGTTGAATGTCAGCATAATGAGCCTGTAAATAAATACGACAACTGGTGTTGATAGGACATGGGTAAAGCAAAGGGTAAACTATTCATGAAAAACAAATAAAAATCAAGAAGAGATAAATGCACAGGAAATTAAGAGATAAATCAATTAAGGATATACGAATAAATTGCCATATGTGTTTTAGAGAAGTTGGATCATTTTATTTTTCTATTCTCAGCAAACAAACTTTATTCTGCAGACTGATACTGGATAGCCCACATCAGATACACTTGCACTTGGGTATGACGTCATCTGTACAAGGAAGTAGACGTGGCATAAAGACGTCGGTAGGCCGTCACCGGTGAGCATAAATTCTTTACACATTGACAACAGTGGAGTGGAGAGGGAAATAAGACAATTCAAAACTGCACGATTTCTGCAAATCGGTTGTCCCCAAACAATGGCGTCGGCGAATAATGGCTCAGTTGGCAAATGGGAAGTAGTAAAGAAAAGTAAGAAACAGAGTAGTGCAGCAGGAAAGAATCAACCTGACAAGAAAACGGGAGGAAGAAAAGCACTTAGCGAATCTAACCTACACCGGATTGATCCATCTGGTAAGCGACATATTGAAAGAATTTATGTTAACAGCTAGCGATCCCCTGGTCTTTCCGCCAGGCCTTTTCCACTTTGACTCGTTTGCTCCTGTCTCGTCAGTGTTTGGTTAGAGTAACTTCTGTAAGATTATAAACAAAGCCTTTACAGAAATTAAGATACTCCCGAAGAATGAGCTAACGTTAGCTGCACTTCAAACACACAGCATATGCATATCTAGAGTCACTAGCAGGAAGGCTAACCCGTTAACTGTCAAGTTGCTTAATTAACTTTTGAGATGCCCTAAATACATTGCATCTTTAGATGTAGTAGACATTTGATATGAAGATTACTTGGCTAGTCCTGTGTTTTGGGTCAATTATGTCGTTAACGACGATTTGACCAACTTATCGTTGTTGCTATGCATCTGTCTAGCATCGTTATCGTTAGCTTTCAACTGTCTGGGAATAGTCCGTTTGCTATTTCACGACAACCACTGAACATACAGTCATCTGATGTTTTGACTGCGTCAAGTATGATAATTAGTGGCGAGACCAACCATCCAACAATGTTAAATATTCCGGTGAAGCGCATGTAAGACACTGTTAGCATTTGTTAGCGAGCTAATAGCCGACTTGACAATAGTATTGGCCAGCTACCTAGCTTTCTATAGTTAGGTGTAATGGTCCAGTTATCAGGTTTAGCCAACTTGATCTAGCTAGCCTTTGGAATCTGTACGCTTACATTAATTAGAGTAAACATTTAGTACTGTGGACGCACTGAGACGAATTATTGGAGGTTTGAAGCTAATGAAACGTCATCAGTAACGTTACCAGCGTGCGGCGTTGGTCGACAGTGGCATGTCCAGGAACTTTGAGGATTTCATCTCAATTTTTAGACAGAAATGATCATAAGACAAAACGCGCCTATCAAGCATTTTGTCTTGGTATAAAGATATTAATTCTAGTCGTCAGCGTCCGCTTGTCCCACATTCTCCACTGGTGTAAGGAATCCAGTGCTGCCCATCTGAGAGGCCACGGGGTCGGAACAAGGGTCGAATGACAGACTTTCACCAGCCCACTATCGTGCTCGTTCTTATCAACGTAGATGAAATTGACCAGATTCTAATGTGTAGACCGCAGATATAGCCGTGTTGGGTTGGGTTAACAAAAAAATCACACCCGCCTCAGTTGTCCCTGGTTTGATCGATTTTTTAAATATAGCGACCCCCGAATAACTAGGAGGATGTGTGTAATCTATATGTGTATGCTTTTTTGAGAGTGGTAATGCTACCAGCTGTCTCCAGTTGCTAAGGGTTCTCATGGTGTTAAACATTAGAACATTGCTTGGGAGTTGGGACAGTTTTCCAAAGTGCTGTTAAGTAGGCCGCCGTGGACTCTGCTTTGAGTGGCATAGGGAGGAGTTGGTATTTTTGGACCATTTTGTTTGTATCAGCCTGGTTTGAACCTGATCACAAGTGCATTTCATATTCCCTCATGACACGATTCATTCTGAAGGAATGTCTTAGCAGAAAATACAATTTCCAAAAATGCTCAGTGTTTCTTTGAATGTTAAATCTGGGAATTTGCTTGCGGTTATTTGAAAAAAACATACTAGTGTCTGATGCAGGCTTACACTACACACAGTGACATCTATTCAGATACACATATAATCCATTTTCAGATGCTGTTTTGTAATCTGCTCATGGATGGCCACCCTTCCCCCTGGGAAAAAATTACTAAATGTCAAAGGGGGAGTTGCAGGAAAAGTGCAACTGTTCTGCTTACGAAACCAAATGCTCTGTACTGTCTAGACATCCTCTCCCTCTGTCTCTTTCTCTCCTGCATACTGGTGGATGGACAAATGGAGTCGTACTGGACAAGCTCTCAACTGCTCTCTTCCTCCCCCACAGCTCCAATAAAGACAACGGAGACCATCTTTGAGGGCTTCGAAAAGCTCGGCAAGAAGCAGAATAAGGAGCAGGTGCCACCAGCGCCTGAACCCCAGCTGAAGAAGGCCAAGGATGGCAAGCAGGTCAAGAAGTCCCCAACCAGCAGCCCGAAACCCAGTCGCTACCGCAGTCTGGAGGAAGCCATGCGAGCCGTGAGTATGCCGTTACTCGTGTACACTCACACACACACATCAGGGGTGTATCCCACATTGGTATCTTTGCTTCGTTAAGACAATGAAAAGCCTGGCTTTTTTGTGGACTTGTAAGTCTGTCAGATTTATCATTTTCTCTTGGTTAATTAACTAACTAACTTGGTTAATTAATTAACTTAGTTTTATACCACTGCTTGATCAAATTTCTTATTGTGATGTGCTTAGAACGAGTATTATTTTCTGATAACCACACAACAATGAAGTAGTTAAATTTTTCTGGCCGTATTACACTTGTATCAATTTGCCCAACTTGTTGTGAAGTAGTCATGTTAGCACAGAGTTTCAGTTTTGCAGCCTGAGTGACTGTTCACAGCACAGCAACATTGTAACTTTTATATTTATATTTACATTTATGCATTTAGCAGACGCTTTTATCCAAAGTGACTTAGATTTATCAAGTATCAGTTACAGTTACCTTAGAGCACCTTAGGGCTAAGTGCTCAAGGGCACAACAGTGGCAATTCAAACCCACCCATTCAAACAGTTAAAATTGCAAACGGGGGGGGGCAAACTGATGATGCACATTTTGAGCAATGCTACTGTTCCTGCCAATGTTATTAAGTATTGTTATTTGTGCACATTCTCTCTGAAGGCAAGGTTTGCTGAAAAACCTCAATCATCAGTAGGCAAATTGTTATGATCATACTATAAGCAAAGCACAGGAGTGGTTATGTGGTTGCCTAGTAATATTGCTCAAGAAGCCGGGATACAAACCAACAGGTTCCTTAACTGCTACACTACCACCATCACACTTGTGACCAAACGGATTTTAACTGCATTTGGGAGTACAGATGACAGTGTCATGGCCTTACTACTGCTTTGATCTTGCATTATTTTCTGATAAATGAATGCTGTTTTGTTCATTATCCCCTGCTTGTAACTTAACCATCTACTCAGAATACCTCCATAAGTGTCCAAAGGTTGCTGTGAATACTGTGCTGCCTATTCGCATGGCTTTGCATTGGATGTGATCTTTCTCTGTCTCTTTCTCCCCCCAGTTGGATGTGACCGAGTTGAAACAGCAGCTGGACAAGAGTCAATCCCTGTTTCCAGAGAACCCCTCCGTGTGGGTGAAGGACCTGGCTGGCTATTTGAACTACAAGCTGCCCGCTCCAGACAATGACCCCACTCTCAGCACGTACGCACATGGTGTGTGCTTGAACTGATGCGTCTTCTGTTGATGATGATGTTGATGATGATGATGATAGTGGTGGTGCTGTCTGTGTGTGTGATTGTTGTGTGTAGGTATGTCAGGTGTAGGCTTGTGTGTGTTTGTGTATATACTCATACTTAAATGATGGTGTGCTGTGCTGTGTGTTTAATGGGATGAACACTGCTATTTGATGAGGAATGTGTGTGTGTCTGTCCTCTGTCAACATGTGTGTGTCTTCTGGCCCTTGTAGATTTTCCATACTGCTTAGCAGGGAAGGAACTGCGCACCATTATCAAGAATCTGCTGAGCAGGAGCAGTGAGACTCTACAGGACTTCTTTGACCACTGCCTTTTCACCATGCTGAGGGAGCAGGACAAGCAATCAGGTAAACACACACACACATATATATGTATATACACACACACACACACACACACACACTTTAATCTTAAACATTGCATGTCTAAGTACAGTATGTGACTAATTAGAGTGTTTCTGTGGATCGTTGTGCCCTCTGTGCATGTGTTTTGCTTTGCTGATGTCTGTGTGACCTCTGGCAGGTGACTCTCTCCACGGCTACAGAATTTGCATTCAGGCCATATTGCAGGACAAGCCCAAAATAGCCACCCTCAGCCTGGCAGAAGTGAGTATCCTTGTGTGTGCTTTGTGTGTGTGTATGTGTGTGTGTGCACGCATGCGCCCCTAGTTGAACTGACCATTGCACTCATGTTGGAAATGTCATGTTATGTAAGTGGTGCTGGCAGACATTGAGGCCTGTGGTGGAGAGGCTATGTGTGACTCTATGTGTGTGTCCTCTCCCAACAGCACCTGGAGCTGCTACGCTCACAACAGAACCGCCCAGTCAAGTGCCTGACAATCATGTGGGCCCTTGGCCAGGCCGGCTTCTATGATCTCAGCCACGGACTCAGAGGTGAGAGAGAGCGAGAATATGTGTGGGCCAAATGAAGAAATACTGGGGTTAATGGGAAGCAGACAGTTTGGCATTTTTCAGGTTCAATAAACTTTTTTTTTTAAGTTTAAGTTAATAAGCAAAAAGAGAAGCCCCCTAATTGGATATAGCGAACCATGATCAGACCAGCAGCAGTAGATAAAGCCCAGTCTTTTTCCTCCTTCTGTAATGTGCCCTGATGAAAGAGTTTAGACAGAGCTATGGGTGAAAGTTTACTCCTCTTGCTCAACACACACACACACACACACACACACACACAGTGTTGTGTTGTGACTAATCTGTGTGTCTCTTTTGTGTTGCAGTTTGGCTGGGCATCATGTTGCCAGTACTGGGGTTCAAGTCCCTGTCCTCATACGCCATTGCCTATCTGGAGCGCCTCCTTATGTGAGTGTGTTAGTGTGTGTGCACGAGCGTGCCTGTGTCCATACATGTCTCAAACATCCCTGCAATTTGAAGATCAATGGAAGATAAGTTTGTGATTCTAAGGTTTGCAGCCATTGCTACAGTCACTGCTGAGGCTAAAGTACTATTGTGAAAATGAAAAATTGGACTTCTGAAATCTGGCATCTTTTGCAAACTTTTTGTGGACTTGTAGCATTCAGAGAGAGTGCAAAGACTTCTCGAATGATGTAGTAATAGTTATGGGGATTTGGTTACAAATTGCAGGGATGTTTTGGGACCATGATGGTAGAAATGTGCTGGCACCATATTTACAGTGCTGTATATTTTGACTGCCATAGTGTTGATAATTGACCATCTAGATGTGTCCCAATAAAAATAGGTCTGTCAGCATACATGCAGCACTGATGGTAACAGGTGGTATCTGTGTATATGTCCAGGCTTCACTCCAACCTCACAAAAGGCTTTGGCATCATGGGCCCCAAGGAACTCTTTCCCCTGCTGGACTTTGCCTACATGCCCAAAAATGCGCTGTCAACTAGGTAATAATTTCCTTTCAAATGTTGACCCCATAACTTGCGCTGCCATAACATAACTAGATAACTAATTCTCCATAACATTTGTTTGCTTGTTGTGGTTGATGAAAAGAGTTTTAATGCCTTGAATCTCAACTGGTGTTATTGCTGTCTAGTCCAACTCTGAACATGGTGATGCATGGAGCAGCTTCTTGAGCAATATTACTAGGCAACCACATAAACACTCCTGTGCTTTGCCTATAGTATGATCATAACAATTTGCCTACTGATTGAGGTTTTTCAGCAAACCTTGCCTTCAGATAGAATGTGCACAAATAACAATAATTAATAACATTGGCCGGAACAGTAGCATTGCTCAAAATGTGCATCATCATTTTGCAATTTTTGAATTGCCACTTTTGTGCCCTTGAGCAAGGCACTTAGCCCTAAGGTGCTCTATGGGAGACTTGCCTTGATGTAACTGATACTTTACAAATGTAAGTCGCATTGGATAAAAGCGTCTGCTAAATGCATAAATGTAATGTAATGTAATAAATGTGTGTGTGTGTGTGCACGTGCGTGCATGTGCACAGTCTTCAGGAGCAGCTGAGGCGGCTATACCCGCGACTTAAGGTTTTGGCATTTGGAGCGAAGCCCGAGTCGACGTTGCACACATACTTCCCATCCTTCTTGTCCCGAGCTACACCAAACTGCCCTGAACCCATGAAGAGAGAGGTATGGCTTTGTCCTCTGTCATGCTTTCGTTAACACTGAGAGACACAAGACTTTTTAATAATACTCACTAACTGGCCAAGGTTCGTGTCTTCTACCAAGCTCCCAGTTTAAAAGGAAATTCTGTTAGTGTCGGCCACCAGGATGTAAAGAAGATATTTCTACTGCCACCAGGTGGTCTCGTGGAAATTTCTTGGACCTGGAAATGTTGAATGGTCTAAACTTTTATGACAGAAATGTCATCTATAGTTCTAGAGGATGAAATTTTACACGGTTGCTACTTGTCACACTATGGGCAACTTGCATAATTTGGTAAATTTCTCATTGAAATAATGGAATTCTGGTGGATTTTGAAGGAAAATCTGCACAACTAGTATATTTTGGTCAGAAGTATGAAGGGGAAACTGATTTCACCATACATTCCATAAATTTTCTGAAAGCATATAACATGGCATGCTATGACGGTCACCGTTTTTTTTTTTTTTTTTGTTTTTTTCAAAAAAGCAATAACATTGTACATTCTAACCAATCCATGTTAATGTTTTAATAAAATTTTAAGAAACATGAATGATATTGGTTGATGTAAACAAAAGTTTAGGAGGATATTTACACTGAAGATTTACGTTCATCATTTATTCCATCTTCAGTACACAAGCCAACTATTTTACATGAAGAGAGTGCTGAGAATGCTGTGACAAGACGGGAAATTATCACGAATTTGCTTATGTTGACATTTAACATTAAGCGTTCCAATTGCGTCATTGCTATGCCATAGCCTCGGTATAAACACAATCGTTGGACTAGACCGATTGAGTAAGTGAGAATGTTTTTTTTTCCCCACAGTTTTAAAAAACACATTAACAATTGTTATCCGATCAGCAAGGTACTATAACAGGCAATCTGTGCCCGTCTCAACAACAGCTGTCAAACCTGCACGGAGCCTTGCTGGCATTAGCTAGCATGGTCCTTACATCAAGATTAGCATTTTGAGTTTTCATACATAACATTGTTTATTTGGCCTGATCCGTCTTAATTTTTCTTTCTGTGGGTTTAAAACCAACAACAAAACTCCGAATTGCAGATAGAAATTATAGAATAGAAATTATACAGGTTTAACAGCCTACCTGCTACTTAACAACAGCGCAGTGTTATAGACTAAAGTTACGGGATGCATTTGAAGTGCCTCATATAGATGATTTATTGCCCAGTCCTTTTAAATGGTATTTTTGAGTATTGTGTGAAATGATGCCCAATGTGACAATGATGGAACCTACTTGCTTGACGCATAGCAGAAATTACTGGAGACTTAACCAGCACAGATCATTTCTGAAGAGGAAAAGACAAAGCTGTGCTTAATGTGTGGAAGTTTGTAATGGAAGCATGCTGTTTTTTAATTGATTATAATAAGAGCCCTCATCTTGTCTTTGACAGCTGCTGAACAGTCTTACAGAGTGCTTGTCTGTTGATGCACACAGTTTGGGAGTCTGGAGGCAGCTGTACACCAAATATCTTTCCCAGTCGAGGTCAGTCTCGGTATCATTACCTCATCATCTCTTACCTCATCAATGCTCATTTCTCTTTTCAAGTCTGTTGACCACAAACCTCCTTGTTTTGTTTTCAGCTTGCTTTTGAACCATCTGCTGAAGGACTGGAACACACTGCCACAAAAGGTACCAAGACTGCATCCTTCATCAGTGTTTTTGGTAATGCTAAGAATTAGTTTCTTTGGACCTGAATTTTTTTTTTTTTGCTTCTAGTTACGGAAAAGTCTTCAAGAAATCATCCAGTCCTTCAGAGTGACCAACGAACAGCTGGGTGACTGTGACGGTGTCCAGGAGTGCAATGTGATGTGCAATGTAAGAGACACACACACACATACACACACAATCCCCAACTCTTGCACAGTGCACAATGAACCTTCTAAGTCTTTCTGTCTGGTCTTCCTACAGAGCATACAGATGAAGATGAAGGGACATGGGTTTCCTTGGTCACGGTTGCTAATGGCGCTGCTAGTATTTGCTGTGGGGTTTGTCGCACACGATGTCCGGTCGCATGGGTCGTTTGGAGCCTCCACCACAGCCCACTACCTTCAGAGTTTGGGCGTCACAGATGTGACCCTTCAGGCCTGGGGAAAAGTGACAACTTACAGCCAGCAAGGCTTTAGGTGAAAACACACACACACAGACACACACATACAGTACAAGGTCTGAATCTGCATTGAATACAAAATGTTCGCAGCTCCAAGTACTTGCACAGTTTTTCACACAGTAATAATGACACCACTTTGATGACTGCTCTTTGATGACTTCTCTTTGATGTCTGCTTGTAGTTGGCTGGAAGAGAACACACCGTATTACTACTCTCTGGCTGTGGAGAAAATGGGGCCCGTGATAGAGGAAGGTTGGGAAAAGACAAAACTAGCAGCAGCCTTCGTTGCAACACACACCTCCCAGCTTGTGGAATGGATTAAAGAAAACACACCCCTGTTTATTGAATGGGTGAGTGCATACATGAAACATTTGCATATGACGGCACAGGCATGACATGATTTTCTGAGGCAAGGTTTTAAACTGATTCTGCCCATGAAAGTTAAGCTGCTTGCATGACTATTCAAATCCTGTAGAGCACAATTCATTTTTGGGGGGGGGGTTGGCCTCACTGTAGACCAATTAAGCAGTAATCATCTTGCTAGCCCTTTGTCCTGATGTGGATGTATTTATTATGGGAAATGAGTCATCATCGATTTTAAGATATTGATTTTAATGTAGGCGTATAGATGAGGAACTGTTACTGGCAACGTAAATTGCTGTGCCATGCCGTTGTGATGCGGAAAACCAAATTCTTGTTTGTGTATACATTACATGTTTGTATTGGCACTCTGAAGCTGTAGTTTGATGGATGTAGCCTATTGGCAGAATGCTTTACTGACTCCTCTCCTTGCATAGTTGTATTGTTTTTATGCATTAGTGGTTTGTGGTCTTTATAAATGTGTCTTTAAAACAGACTATAAGAGCAGCCTGATTTGAGAGAAAAAAAGAAAACAAAAACGAACTATCTGGAGTCCTATGTAAAGGCCAAGTCCAGTGAAAATCCAATTAAAAACATCAGCGTGTACAACAGAGCTTTGGCTCTTGGCTGCTTGGAGCATTAGCCTACATTTGCATCACATGATTTGAACTCATCACCCCAGTGGGATGAAAAATGTTTTTAAGCTCTAGTGTGTTGTCATGGCTACAAGATTCAGCCACATTGTGCTTTGTGTTTTTGAGTTGTCATTGACATTTAATTATGCATCTGACAATGCTCTGGTTATAATTATGCCATGGTTATTGTACACAACCACCTGGATTGGTAGGACTTAAACAACAAGGCATAACAGTTATGTTGATGTACCCTATTGAACCTTAATTCTGTTGGTATTTCACTCGTGCATGCTTTGTTTTTGTGTGGTCAGCTGAACACCAACACTCCAGAGAGTGTAGTACAGTTCCTGGAGTATGTAAAGGAGCTCCTGCTGTTCCTTCATGAGAACTACATCCTCCCAGCGCTGCACTATATCCTACAGGGCCTCCAGCATGCCTGGCAGGCTTTCCAGGACTCCTGCAAGTGAGTAACCACAACACTAGTCTCCTACACAACCAGTATATTCAAACCAGACACTTTTGAGGGGTGTGTGCACTGATGTCAGTTACCTATGAGGCATTAGATTGTAGGCATTAGGCAATTTTAAAAGTCAGCTGTGAGAGGCAAATGTGATCACTTCTATCTGGCCCTCTTAGTACTGTCATATTTACCCGATGGCCTAATTTTATTTTAGGTCCTCACAAAATATCTCAATATGTCAGTGTTCATTGTTATTGTTTTGTATTGTATTGTTATTTTTTTTCCTTTCGACCATTCGTGTCACTAATCCTTTGTTTGCTGTTTTTTAGTGGGGAGGTATCGCTTTTATGCATCCAGAATCACATGGTGTCTTTCACCAACTCCACCTGGCTTTACCTGCAGGACACAACAGCCTCCATCAGAGACTGGGCCCAGGATTTATTATCACGAGCGTGAAACACATACAATCTCTATTTACTTTAAAAATAAAAACAAAAAGCATACACATATACAGACTCACACCGTCCCCTTTATAGAGACTACCTTCTGTTGGCCCTGCCGATCCGGGTGCACAGAAACGCACACACACCCAAACAGACACGCACGCACATACACTAGGCCTCTTTCCACACTTTTCCAGGATTCTTTTTGTGCTTTGATTCTTTTTTCTTTTCAACAAAATTGCATGAATTTTTTTTTTTGAAAAATGTTTTTCTACTGACTTTTTTGTCTTTTTATAAGCATTCTTCAGGTGTGCTAAACAGTATTTATTTCCATGGAGTTTGCCAAAAGGGGAGCAGACAGCCCTCTTCCTGGATAAATCAAGCTCTCAAAGAGCATGGGACTCACTTAAGCCCACAGCAATCACACAAACAAAAGCATTAATAAAAAGGTTTATTTTTTATCTACAAATCCATTTTGGGAAAAAAAACCTGATTCTGCCATATTTGACTACGTATGTGTAGTCAGTGACTGGATGTTTTGTGTGTGTCTGCAGCACTAGAGGACTAAACCAACTGCATTGCTTCCTCTGAAAGCTGCTGTCTTAACTTCTGTTTGTGTGAAGCCTGCTGAAGGCATGACTGAACACTGGACTTCAGTGGACTGCTGCTGCTCCCCGATGCAGATATTACTTGAAGGTTGATTCCTTTTGGTAAATGTATGGATGAACGATTGCCCATTCCCAGACACGTATACAGACCCCCCCCCCCCCCCCCTTAAATGATCCATAATAGCTTTTCATCTTTTTGAGGGATGATGTCTAAACCCTTGGATGACTTAACTGAAGAATGCAGAAACGCTGTGAATGCAGGAAGGAAAACTCTTGAAATAAATGACTTTGTTACTATAAAAATGATTTATGAATAAAGATTTAAGCCTCACTTACTGTTTGTGTGTGGTTTGTATCAGCAGCCCATAGCAGCCAATGTTTTCCCATGTATGCCTGTTTTATCTCATCGACAGCCCCCTCAAATCATAAATCAATTACAGTGTAATCAAATTTGTTTATGAGGGGCCTACTGAAATTACCCAGTGTCAATGCCACCACCTACTGGAAACTTGTAATGTGGCACACTAGGTTTGTAGAAGAATCCCTTTCACAAATAATTTCTAAACAATTCAGAGCCCAATATTTGCGCATTTCTCACTGGTATACAAATAGCGTCAGATGATAAAAAGGTTAAAAGAGTCCTGTGGTGAGGCCTAAAACTCCACGGGAGCAGGACGCACCTACCGATGAAATGCGCGTTCCTGCTATACCGGAAGCCGCGCTTGTCCCCTATGGAAATAAAACCGTGTTGAAACTAGCCGTAGTTGGAACTCATAGGATGGAACTCTCGACGGTGTGACTGTTTCACTTTCAGCTGTTTAGGTCTACCCTTTTGGAGTTGACCAAACTGCCATATGGATAAAATGGAGCAACGACTGGCAGAGTTTCGAGCCCGTAAAAAAGCCGAAGCTGCAAAAAGACACAGCGAAAAAACTGCAAATATATCATCGGAGAAACAAATCGTGACGGCTACAGAGAGGACCGAAGACAAGCAGCTACCTCAAACCAGGAACCACGATGTTCCTGCCACGACAACAGAGCAGTCTCGTGTAAGTGCCAAAACGTCCTTCTGTCTTTCACATATTAACGTTAGTGGTGATATATTCATTAATCAGATTAATCACATTACCAACATATCACTGTCATGAACACAAAACATTCCACGTGGCTAAAGCTATCTTTTTCCCTCAGTTGAACCTTGACTGGTGGATGGACAGCGCTCTCGGACGGTGGCTAGGAGTTGAACGTCTGGCTGTCACCTACCTGACTGTTCTTAAAGTGTTATTGTGGCTGGTACTTCTCGGACTTTTCTCAGAACTCGACTTTGGACTGCCTTTCTTCCTGATTTCTCTTTTTTACTGGCTTTACGAGGGCCTTCGAACGCCCACGAAGCGCAGACCTGGAGAACTCAGCGCCTACTCCGTGTTCAACCCGGACTGTCAGCCCTTGCTCGGCACACTGACCGCAGAGCAGTTGGAAGGTGAGATGGGCTACAGGCCTGTCGTCAATAGATAGTCAAAGCCCATGGCCAGAGTAGAGGGACTGCTTCTCTATAGCTTTCATTTGACAACAAGACCTAAGAGAAGTTCCTTGCGCCAATAGGCTTTTATGTACAACAGGGGACTTGTTATAAGCACTTGCCGTTATAAGTAGTTGTTCTGGATAAACCCCGATAGACACTTGGTCAGGCAATTTCCCCCAAGACATTGTCAGGATTGTTTTACACTTTAATATCAGACAAATCAGACAATAAAGTCTGATATTCAAGTCAAGAGCACGTTAATATCAGAATAACATATGGGTGGATATATATTTAGTATAAACATAAGGCTGTATTTTTGTATACAATTCTGTAAACAACTCTTGAAGCAAATGTGGCTATATGCCTTCTGCAGCTTTGGCTGATGTACTGGCCCTAATATTGGGCTAAGCATTTCCTACTTGTCCTGAGAATACATTGTAATGTATTTCACTTATAATGTGGGATTCTACACTTTTTTATTGAAGGGTTGTCAGTTATCACCTATTTGATTTAAGCTACATTTAAGGTACATTTGTGATAAAATGGATACTAATTAAAAAAAGTTTGATGTCATACGTTTGATCTAATGAAACCAGCATTACAAAGAAAGCACCCAATATCTATCCAAAGGGTTTTAATAAGAGCCCTCAGTAGGGTTCTCTACTGAGGCTGCGTTTACTTGATGTCGCAGAGCAAGGCCACTCCACGGAGGATCCAGTGGTCGGGATTCTGCACTGTGCGCAGCACGATGCCGGTGATGTAGGTTAGGTCTGTTCGGCGGGGCTTCTTGTAGATAGGGCAGATGTAGAGCTTGGGGTCTTTGGGGGCGGTGGAGTTGATGGCAAACATGTGCACCACAGGCAGCGGTGTGAAAAGCACCTTGGGGGTGGACTCAATCAGACGGCAGTTCCGGCGGTCCCAACCTGCACCATCCAAAAACAGGCCGAACACGTAGACACCCTCCTGTGGTGAGAAGACCAGGAAGGGATTAAGGTTTTAATTAGGGGTTTTGAAAAAAGAGGGGAGAAATGTTCCTCCAGAGAGCATGGAAAATGTTGCTCAGTTCAGGTGGATGATGGTACATACGACAGGTGCAGAGGTGATCTCCTCTTTGGTCTGCTTCAACACCTCATTGTGCAGAGTCACCGTGTCCAATGCCCAGCCTTTGTGAGCGCGGGTCACTTCCTGCCTCATGGCAGTCAGGAACCCTGTGGAGGAGAAAAAGCAATTGGAGATAGACAGCAAAAGGTAAAGCCTCTCATACAGTGAGTGTTAATGGTAAATGGACTGTATTTATATAGCGCTTTTCTACTCCTGCAAGCACTCAAAGCACTTTACAGTGTATGCCTCACATTCACACACTGGTGGCTGCCATGCAAGGTGCCAACCTGCCACTGGGAGCAATTTGGGGTTCACTATCTTGCTCAACAATGGGGTCAGACAGAGTTGGGCTCAAACCTGCAACCCTCCGGATGTCAAACAGCACCTCTACCACCTGTGTCGCCAAGTGTTAGCTATTTACAATATCAGATGTTAAACAATGAATCGGCAAACTGATGTCACTGGTGTAACGTGAAAATCAATGGGCTTGTCTGAAATGGCTGGCTGGCTTACCGGCTGGCTGAAGAACAGCCAGCTGACACTTATGACGGTCTGGTTCTTGTAGTAGCGCAATGGCCACTGGCCGCTTACTTTAGCCCAGAGGTTGGAGAGGCTTAAGTCAGGTGACATCTGGACGAGATTGTTCAAAAATGTCACTATTTCAAGTCCAGAATGCATTGCCTTAAACCAGCCATTCAGCCAGCCAGCAATTTCAAACAAGCCCAATGTTGGTGCCATGACCATGTGTACTATGAAGACGTTGGAAATCTCAAATGTCATTTAGTAGGCGTGAGCGTGATGTAGCTGATGGCGCACCTTGGGGGTTGAAAAAGCCGGTCATCCAAAAGGTTCTGGGTCGCCCCTCAAACACCCAGCTGTGGAACTGGCTGTTCCTCTCAAGCAGCTCGGTGAACCAGAAGCCCAGTGTGGACGAGTCCCAGGACATCTTCTTCCACAGGTTGGGCACGCGGGCATCATACATGTTGTCCAGAGCATCTCTCAGATTCTGAGCAAAAGAGAAGAAAGGAAGATAGATAGATAGATAGCTACTTTATTATCCCGAAGGGAATTAAGGAAGCTGTAGCAAAGTGAAACTTTAGAGCGCCAAAGTTCTAGCAACAACCTAGACACCTTTCCTTATTACAATAAAACACAATTATTCAAAAGGAATAACTATGGGCTCAGACAAAAAACTCACAAGGTCTCCATGTTCAGTTCCAGAGGCAAAATTGTAACTCATCGCTGAGGTTTTATGTGACAACTAAGTGCTAGGAAAGGTTGTTCACAAATCTTTAAACTGGGCTGGCCATTACTCAAAGTTGTCTACTGTCATGGTGCAAATGATTTGTTTTCAAAAGCTCAGACCTCACTCATGATAATGGTTCCTTCGATGGCCAGCTTGAGGTCGTTGAGACTGGTGCGCACCACAGCAATGATCCTGTTCATTCGGTCCACCTCCTGACGCAGGAAGATGTTCATAGAGTTCAAAGCACCCATCTTCACTAGCCGTGCTCTCACCTGCACATAAACATACACTTCAATTCACATATTCCCTTGCTGAGCTCTTCAGCAGCAGTTGTAATGTCCAAGTATGTCAGGGAGAGGTCAAACCAGCTCACAGAACACCATATCTGCCATATCTGGTTCACAGCAACACACTAGCTGTTGTCTGACTAACTTGGCATTAGCAAACTAACACACAGAGTTGTTCCCACCTCATGAGGCACATAGTTGGGTGGAAGCTTCTCCAGCATGTCCTGTGCCAGCCGGTAGACAATGGACTCCCTAGTTTCCCCCACACCTCCACCACTTTCCTTGGGCTGGATGTTGGTGATGGTGTCCAGCACCTCTGCTGAAGTGTTAGTCTGATAGCTGAAATTAGGTGAAAATGAGGTGAGAAAGTGGCATTTTGACACAGGAGTTGGGTATTTTAGCCAAAAGATCACATGCCACCAAATGTTTTCTCATAGTAGGTGTAACGGGGCATATCTAAAAACAGAGTTATGTTTGTTTTTGAGCAGTTGAGAGTAGGTCCTCACGTGATGTCAGCATTGGGGTGCAGTCCAAACACTTGAGGAGTGTCGACAGATGGCAGGGTCTGGATGTACTCCATATACTGCTCCAAGGCCTTGCACACTGGGATCTTATAACCGGTGTAGTAGGCGAAGGCTGAGTCAAAGATCTTATCATTGAACCACACCTGCCAAAACAAACAGATCATTACACCAGCTCTTGACCATTTGCTGCAAACAGTCTTGAAAACAGCCCTAAATACAATAAAAAGGTGTAAGTAAAATTTGTAAGCAAAGTGTAACTTTTATAAACATACACAGTTCTTGTGTGTGAGCTATAGCTGTTGTGTTGCATATAGGTGCATTGAGAAAACTCATCAATGTTTGTGCTTAAGGTCTTATCATGGGCTCTAATTTGTATGACCTGCTTGTTTGAAGTGACAGTTTCCATGTAGCCTCTAAAATGTATTGCTAAATTAGCAAATATTGGCATCACCACTAGGAATGAGCATTGATCATTACCTCGACTTAGAACTGCTCTTTGCCCATCATTCTGAATTACACACTAAGTTGTTTAGTTAATTTCTTTAAAACAAACAAAAACCTGCACAATACCCTTGCAAAGCAGTTGAGGAGCCTCTTGTCATAGTCGTCTGTGACTCTGCCTCCGTACTGTACCTCTCCCAGCATGTAGCGGATAGTGACCCATGATACGCCCTGCAGAGTGAGGGTTTATGGCATAGGTTAGATAGTGCCTGGCTTCCTAATACAACAGAGAGATACATGCTATATACTCACCCTCTTAGGGCTACATTCATCCAGGTGGTTCTGTACAAACTGGACGCTGGCTGTAAAGTCAGCTGAGTTGAACTCATAAGGAATGTTCCAGCCCAGCGGCCCAAACTTACGCCGCTCCTACATGTCAGGTAGGAGTGATAAGAAAATTCAGTAACTGACCATATGTACATGACTTGCGCTCAACCAAGGATCCTCAACCAAGGACCTGACCTGGACTACGGTGTGCAGGAAGGCCACACCATACAGCAGGGGCTTCCACATAGGCAGGTTGCTGATGTCCAGTTGGTCCTGAGAGATGCCTGCGAATGTGCGTTTTAAGCCAGCGCGCACACCCTGCGGCGGGTCATTGGTGAACTTGATGGAGGACTGTGAGCGGGAGTGTCAAAAGTGGTACAAAAACAGGAGACTATATACATGTCCATGTACATATGTTTGTATATGAACTGTATATGAAAAACACTTAAAGTGAGTTGCAATCTGGAGCAGTACCTGCAACAGAGTGATGGAAAAGCGCACATGAGGCTCGGTAGTGACCCACACACGGAATGACTCGTGCATACTCTCAACAGTGGTCACTGTCTCCAGCAACTCTTCCATGAACTCAAGCCCCAGATGGCAATTCTGCAACAACACCCAGCCTCCCTGCACACAGACACACAAATGTTAATTTGGGCTCAAATTTGTACAACGTGAGTGTGAGTAATAGGAGTCCATCACCTGTGCAATGGATGTCTGTATAAGCCTTCTAGCATGCACCTCCTGTCCCTGTCCCATTGATATGGCCCTGCATTCTGCACATACAAAACAAATCACCTGAATAAAAGCAGTACTCCTACATATTGTTTGACAAAATATCTAATGTCTGGCAAGCATGTTCTAAGTCATTATTTTAGTTTTTTGGGGCACACTGAATGTAGCCCGATAGTTGTCTGCTCACCCAGACGCAGTTTCTTGGCCAGGGCCTCGATTTGATTGGTGGGGTCTGAGCCCATTGACAGGAAGCAGATGAGAGGCGTGCGAGTGTCGCTCTCCTCCCAGGTGCCCTCAAGGTTGAGGATGACAGGCTCAGCAAAGCGCATTCCCAGAGAATCACCCACATACTTCCTGGCTTGGGAGAGGGTGCGGTCTGGACACCAGGACCTGTCAACAAGTTGGTGTCACGTGTTACAATAAGCCAATGATGTGTCTCACTTCAAAATCTGTCCCATCTTCTGTGCTGTGTGATAGGAGACTCAGTCACCTGATCAGAAGCAGCCTGTGGAAGATATCCAGAGAGTCATTGTATCCATCCGGAATCACCCCTTCCTCTGGGGCATCCAGATCAAACCACAACTTCCAGCCTTTCTCATTCCGCGACACCTGCAAGAAACACAATCACAGCACCAGTTGATTATCTTCAGACATAATGAACAGACCCCTGCATAACACCCTTATCAAGAGTTCACTGTGCTGTTATCAGTTACCGTGTAACTCAATTCTCTATTGAATGAAATCAGTCTGTTAATATGCCTATGAAGAGTTGTGTATTAGCAGCTCTGTGAGTAGTTGTAAGTGTGTGTGTGTGTGTGTGTGTGTGTGTGTGTTTGTGTGTGAAGAGTGCTTCACTGACCTGGTTCATGATTTCAGTGAACTGAGGTAACTTGCTGAGCTCCACCAGATTAAGCCATGTCATGTCCAAGATCCAGCGGAATGGCTTCTGTGGACAAGCCTTCAAATCCAAGGCAGCTCCACCTGGTGCACACACAGACAGACACATAAACACCACAGCTACTCTTGAGAGTTTGTCTCTAGAGAAAGCCACAAGCTGTGAGCTTCTGCTGTGTCATGTACCTTTGATGAGGGTCTGGAACTCATTGTGATAGATGCAGCCTTTCTGTAGGTCTATCTTGAGTGCCAGCAACAGTGTGAATATGAACTTGTGGTTCTCATATAGCCCGCGCACTGTGTAGCGGAACACCTCAAAGGTCAGGTACTCAATGATGTTTGAAATTCGCTTCTGAGTCAGAAGAGACTTTTCTGACCTGTACAAAAGCAGCAATAGATAATAATAAAATACTGTATAAGAGAGTTAATGAGGATCATGAATCATCCTGAAATCATGAGCAGAGAGCCCAAAAAAAGTTTGTCATACTTCTACAGCAACAAAGTGAGAGGTTGAAATAGAATAGAAACTTAGGTTACCTGGCCATGGAGAGATCGAAGATCTTCAGAAACTGAGCAAGGGAGGTCTGGTACATGACGTTGACCATGCTCATCTCTGTGATAAGGAAGTAGAGGATGCTGCCCCGAGAGGCGGCGGGCCGGTACTCTTCCTGCGCTGTGTTGATTTTCACCTCCGTCTCGGCAGCGACATGGAGTTTTTCGCTCACCTCAGCTGCTGTCTGCTTGGTGGTGCTCAAGATGCCAATCATTGACTCGTCATCCACCAGAGAACCTTAGAATTCACACAGTGAGAAACAGGAGATCTTATACTTGATGTACTGTATGTCCAAGGGTGTAGTTTAGGGCATCGGTTCTCAAACTGGGGTCCGAGGACACACTGGAGTCCGCAACACCTTGCCAGGGGGTCCGTGAAAAAGGTTTGCTACAAAATAGCATCTAGCATTTCACACAAAAGAACAATTGTTTCTGCTCTATGAAGGGCCCTCAGTCCAATAAAGTTTGAGAACCCCTGGTTTATGATATGGGCATTAGGGACATGTCCATACCATTTTTCTAAAACCTTAAAATAGAATTCAGTATCCCAAATAAGCCCTTATATATCAGTATCCCAAATAAGCCCAGTTTCTGAGAAATCAGGTGGAGTACTCCGAAAGAAATGTTATCCTTATTTTTGGCAGTTGCGGAGAAAGATTCTACAGTGCGAGATGGAATACTGATAAGCACCAAGATTCTTTAGAATCCTCAGTGAGAATACCACAAAGAATGCTATAATCAGTAACCGGAATATTAGTATTTCTCATGTAAACAGGGATATTAATAACCCAATTTCTCTGAATTCATGTAAATACTTTATCCCGAACATTATCTGAAGGAAGTGCATGATACTGAAGTTTACATGATACTGAAGTACATGTAAACATAGTCACTATGTAATTGCACCTCAAAATTGAGAGGTCTTCAGGGAATAATGAATATCAAGGAATAGTTTAGGAAATAGCAGACCCCATATGGAAAAGTCCTTAAAAAAGGTCCAAAAGAAGGCTGTGTGCATTACATCAGTCATCAAACTGTATGTGCCTCATTTGACACTCACAGGTGTGCAGTGAAACAATGTCTCAAATTTTACATTTGACAGTTTCACTTGAATTGTAGGAGGGGTCGCAAAGTCTGACTGAATACATTTTTCTTTTTCCTTTTGAAGGACAATGTAATATACCACAGATAATGGGGATAGAGAGGGAAATCCCCTGTAAGCAGTGCAGAGCTCACTGGAGGGTGGCAGTACCTTTAGTGGTACTTAGTTTGTACAGCAGGTTATCCTCAAGTTCCTTCATCTTCCTCTTGTTGGCTGTCACATCTTCCATGAGCTTCAACCTCTCTGCCTCTAGTTCCTAAAGATTCATCAACACAACACACAACCACACATTCAGGTACATACAGACATCAATACATACAGCCACATAGACTCTGTATCCCTTCTCCCAAGAAGCTTGGAGAAAATAAGTCTGCAGGTTGGTCTTACATATTTCTCGGTGAGGATGACACGACCCAGCAGCTGGTTCTCCAAGCCCTTCATGGTGACGGTGAAGTCGATGATGGAGGTCTTGGCACTGATCTCAGGGGTGTAGGCTGGGTTGGGTAGCTTAGTGGTGATGTACAACCTGAAGCCATCCAGCACATCTGTCTCCTTGTCTCCAACTTTAACCTGCAGGAGAGTAGAGCTGAAGTCACTGGACATGAAATATTTTTTTCTCCCCAAAGATACTTGCTGTTAAGAATGAAACTAGAACTCTACAGTGCTGTGACATCTCTTGAACAATATCTCTGTTTTCACCTTCAAAGTGGAGCCAGATTTGATGAAGTTCTTCTCCAGGACGTTGTCAAGAGCGGGATCCAGTTCTTCACGCACATCCTCTATAAGCAGTGGCCTACCCAAGGATAAGCTGTCTTCCAGATGGGTGCGGAAAAACTTGTGGTTCAGAGATGTCACCTGGGGAGCAATGGAGGACCAAAAGGTGTTGTGTGATATGGTAGTCCCATTTAATTGAATTGAATATTTTAAAATTGAAATATCAATACATAAAAACTGGTATACCATATTAAGTCTTATGAGCAGAGTACCTGCAGATCATTGGCTTTCTCTTTCTGTTTGATCCAAGCTTTGCCCTGAGTCTGAGGGTCAATGAGCAATGGGTATCTAGCCGCCTTTGTGACAATGATGCCGTTCTGGACAGACAAGTCATCTCCTGGCAAGCCCTGCAGATTCCACTCACTGATCTTAAGGGACACAAAACATAGGAACTCTGAGAAGTATTAACAGGACCCAGCAGAAGCAATCTCCACCTGGCCAGGAGGTACTGTATATGAATGAGAATATTGAGCTCGTACTGTGGGCTGGTCCACCAGCATAGAGATCAGGTTGAGATTTTCAGTGAAGGGAATCTTCCTCTTAATGAGCTCGCCTTTCCAAATGTCCTTCAGCAGCATGTCACGGAAGCTCTGGTTGAAGGGTCCGCAGTAAGACAGGAACCCTGTGAGCTGCAGAACATCTCCCACAAGCCTACACAAGCAGACATGGAATTACTCATACAAAGGCATTGAGTCTGAGCACTGGCCCAGAAGTGACACTGACCATTGTGATTGAGAAAAATGTTCCTAATGGGCCCTGTGCTCTCAGTTGCCCTTGGTCAGTATGAGAGACCTGCCTGTTAATCTGAGCTTTAAACTCTTTGCTCTGCTGTGTCCAGCGGACCCTCTCTCCACTCAGCCCATCAATCAGGGCAGAGGCTGCTTGCATCTTATTCCTGCACATAGCTGCATCATCCAGCAGGTCCTGTAAATCATCAACAGTTCTTCTGCTCAAATCTTTTGAAACCTTCAAACATCCCTTCCTGTTTACACTCATGTTCTCCAATAGATTTTTTTCTAGAAAATGTTGACACTTGGCTGAGTAGACCATGCTTAAAGGAAAGCAAAGAAGGATAGTGCCTACCTGCTTCTCCTTCATGGCAGCATCAAACTTGGCCTGTACTTTGTCCAGCTCAGCCTGCTTCTCATCCAGCTGGGACTGGGCTTTGGCCAACTCTGCATTGGCCACAGTCAGCCTGCCCTCTTGGATCACCAGGTTAGCCTGTGCACAAACACATATGTGCACACACGCGCGCGCACACACACACACACACACAAATAATAATCATGAACTGTATGAGCATAAAGTGTGGACACAAGCCCAATGTCATAAAATACAATATCTTTAAAAAAAAACAAAAAAAAAAACACTTGGTTAAGTCCAGTTTTTTGGCTTTACCTTTAGGGGCAGGACCTCTTTGTTAATGCCAAAGAAGGTGGCCATGGCCTTGGTCCAGGATAGCAGTCCAGCCACATTACCGCAGACCTTCTTGGCATTCTCCAGATTGTAGTCCTCCATTTCGAAGTAGGGCTGCAACAGCTCCACCATCTCCTCATTGATGGTGTCTTTGGGGAACTGCTGGAGGGAGCCCATGAAGCCGCTGGCACTCATGAGCTGTCACAGAAAGCAAAATGCTTAGACTGGAGGTATTTACATGCGTGCTCTCAAGGTACATTGGGAAAATTGATATTCATACTGATAAACATTGATGAACATATTGATGAACATTCATGGAACTGATGAATAATTATCTAGTGATGTCTAGATGTGTGACTGCCTCTTGGGGGGGGGGGGGTTACCTTCAGAGCCTCTGCCCATGAGGGCTTATGGCATGGCCTGTCGGGGTCCATGGTGATGGTGTCCACCCTCTTCCGGAAAAGCAGTAGGCAGCAGTCCATGATACGCATAATGAGGTGGGGAGGCTTGGCCAGCTTTCTCACTGTGGCGATATCTGCAGGTTTGATGGTCTGCACAAGAGAAACAGGAAGTTCATAATAAGTGTTTTTTGTTGTAAACAATTCAGTAAATCTGACCCATTCTAAGCCAAAGCTGAGATGGTACCACAGACAACATCTAAATGACTGTGTAACGACTTGGCATAAGCACTGGTATGTTCTTTCACACAACTGATGTGGATTTGTGATGCAAACTCAGGCTTACATTCAGGGCAGCTTCAGCCTCCTCCAGGGCAGGCTTGGCAGCCTCCAGTTTGACCTCTGCAAACGCTTTCTCCTTCTCAATCCCCTCAACAATCTTAAGGGCCCTGTCCTTAACCACCTGCACCTCATTCTTCACCACTGAAGCCGCTTCAGCACTCACTGTCACCTCAGCCAATACCTATCAGTACCACACACTTCCTCTCAGTAACAATACATTCAATAACAATAAATAGTTGCACAACACTCTCAGACTGTAGAAGTACATATAGATAATTAAATATGCAGTTAGCTGCTTTAACTGTACATATAGAGTATAGGTAATGCACCATAACAATGTTTAAAGTATTTATTCTATATGGGGCCTGAGCCATAAGAATGTAGACACCTTACCTTGTCTGCCCTGATAGAGGCTATTGCTAGCTCTTTCTCCTTCACCACCAGGTCTTTGGAAAGCTGTGCCACTGACTCACTAGCCTCCATCAGTTTAGCCAGACCTGCCAAATGCATGGTGGGAAACTGCTTTAGAAATCCCCACAGTCAGGCTGATGATAAAATAATCCAGGACTGTACACAGGAGGCTGACAGCTTACCGACATTCATGCGCTCAGCCAGAGTGTTGATGTATGAGTGCTTTTCTGTATATAGTGTCTTATACCCATTAACAAAGGATAGGTAGGATTTGGGTGTAACATGGGTCCTTCGTCGGAACCTGTGAGAAAAATTCATCAAAATATAGGACTCATATTCCCAAATAGCTCACTGTCTCACATAAGCATCCATGTTATTTCCTTATTTCCTTATTTTCTTTTTTCCTGACTACCTTTGCCTATATTTTTATGAAATTTCCTGTTAAAAGCTCTCTTACCAAATGACAGTAGTGAATTTGTGTGTACTTGTGTGCTAATTTAAAAAAATACCTCTCAAAGTAGTTGTCGCAGGTGACAGACACTTTGTCATGGTAAATTCCCATTGTCTTAACCACAGCCGCTTTGACCTCTGGAGAACAGACCATGGGGAAATCAGCCATGAAGTAGTGAGATACAGCCACCAGGGCTTTGCTGGGCCAGGGAGTGAACCAGTCCATCGTACAGCCTGAGATCAGCCCAGGGAATTTGAGTGAGCGCCCTCGGAACTTCTCGCCCACCTGAAAGCAAGCCATAGAAAAAAAATTCCACACAGCTTTCCCAAGATTTGCTGCCATGTCTTCAGACATTATATTCAGTGCACCACAAGATGTGTATTACAAAAGTCAAAACTACTATACAACAACTACTACTACTAGTACTACTACTACTATTACGACTACACTACTACTACTACTACTACTACATCTTTCCTACTTTTTTTCCCCCCAGATCTGGAAAATGGTAATTCCTAATCTGCAGACCAGCTCAAGCACCAAGGAGGTGACCTTAACAATGTAAAGTGAAAGGAACTAAAGCAAAGGGCCAAGAGAATGTTGGGGCCAGAGTGTATAAAATGGCTGGTGGGGTTAAGACAGACCGGGGAGAAGCACAGGACCACGTGGAGGTTCTTCCTGACTCTCGAGATGAAGTAGTCATAGAGATTGTCAAAGGTGGGCGGCTGCCTGGGCAGCTCCCTCTTCATCACAGAGATGAGACTCTGAGTGATCTCGTCCAACTCATCACGGGCAAAGAGATTGGACACCTATGGTCCATGACACACATAACACACAAGGAGTAAAAAAGCAAAACAAAACAAGACAAGACAAAACATATGCCAATCTACTTTGAGCTGACCTCTCCTGATGAGAGGACGTTGTTTAGGTACTCCAGGAAAGCCTCGTCCTTGATCTCATTGTCAGTAAAGATGAAGGTGACGCCTTTCCCCTCACCACCTGCTGTTCTGTACAGCACCTTCAGATCATCCATCAAATTGGTGGCATTATAGGATCTAGTTGAACAAGAATGAAATGTATCAAGACAGAAATGTAATTTACTTCATACTACTTTGTATGTTGATTGAAATTCACTATATTTCATGAAAAGTCCTACCCGGTATTTACGCTCATTTAATACAAAATTTATACTCTTTTACAGGTAACTGACAATTATGCCTGATACAGGAATGCTCTTCATACCTGGTTAGGGTGATCTGGAAGATTCGATAGCCAGCGATGAAAGAGGCCAGGCGAGTGAGAGACTGCTTCCCAGAGCCCCCGACTCCAACTAACAGAGCACTGCCACAATCTGTCCCAATGATGCGAGAGATCTGCAGCCCAACGCATACACACATACACAACTATGGTGGGTGTGGTGCCGCGATTGTCTGCTTTGGATAAAAGCGTCTGCTAAATACCAGTCAACTTTACTTTAACTGACTGTGTGTGAGTGTGTGTGTGTGTAAGACAGTTACGGCTACTCCTAGAGGCTGAACAGATGGGAGATGATTGAGAGAAAGATAGGAACTGGAGAGTGGTAGGGAGTGTGAGTGCAGGAACCTTGATGAGGTGAGTCATTGCATCGGTGAAAAACACCAGGTCAAGGCTGGCACCTCGGACTGCCTCATTATGCTGGCTCTGATAGAACTGGAGCTTCTCAGACAGGAACTCAAAAGTTGGAACCTTGGAAAAATCCACACAGTAATGTCTGATATTTTAGCTTTCAATTATCCTGTAGTATTATAGTCCCAGTTAAGTGAATGGAAAGGCTTTAGTCTGTGTTGTTTACTGTGATGCCCATACCAGCTCATAGATCTTGGGTGCATCTAGGCAAACGTCATCGCCCTCTTCGCCGGTGGGTTCGGGAGCGTCTCGCAAGAAGTCCACGAAATACGGATCTGGGTGGATCTGGGGCACCAGGTTGGCATCCACATTCTCCTGGATTACTTGTGTTATGGCCTTATCGAACCATACCTTGTCCTCATGGCACACAAACCTGCAGGCCAAAAAAAATTTTAAAAGACACAGCAAAATAGCACATTTGAGTAAGTGTAGCAATATGCCTCTCAACACTGTAGCAATTTTGCTAGTAAAAAAGTCTTGAAAGGATATTTCTTGGATATTTCTGAGTTAAGACTTGAAGTGACTGTTAACTAGTTAAGAATGTAACTACGACTGTTTACTAATATTAGTGCTCTAGCAAGAGCACTATTGTGTTCTGTAGTTACTTGACCACACACATCAATGAACACAACTAAACAGCAAAAATAACTTGGATGTCACAGCCACAGCTTAGCAATGTCTGGAGGATACACGCACAGTACAATACAGCCTCACCTGTCTGCGATCACCCTTGTGCATTCACACTTAAAGAGAGCCAGTAAAGTAGGGACATCGCCACACTCTTCAGCCTTGACCTTGAGCATTCCTTGCCAGATTCGAGACAAATCACGCAGATTGAAGAAGTAGTGGAACTTTGACGGGGTGGGCAACATTTTCACCTAAGGGGTCACAACTTTAGGCTACTTAAGTCAAGTGGGGTGACTGATTGCATTTAGAATTATCTCTCAGTTTTACACTATAAAAAAGAACAAACCGAACCTTGCAAAGACACTAAGTATTATGAGTGGAAAAATTCTCTCGTTACCTTAGTCCGCTGCCAGACGACTCTAGCGGCAGAAACTAGAGAGCTGATCATATTTATGACCTCTGGATTGAAATTTCTGCATTCGTGGAAGTATCCACAACCAATAATTCCTATGCAGAGAATGCAGAGCAGGAAAAACAAATAAAAACAATAATTCCACTTGTAGATGAATTTCTGCTTTCTAAATGAACCACAGACTAGAGTGTTTTGCTGATCCCTTCACAACAGTCAATTTTAGTTGTTAAAAAAGAGGCTGTTGAAGTTCTTTTTTTGTTTTAAATTAAACGAAACTCAAATACATACCAAAGATCTTGTCAATGGAGCTGTTGGAGGGGAGTGTGCAGTTAAAGACACTGAACTGTCGCTTCAGTCGCTGGGGGATGTCGTTACGGCCACCTCCGGGGTGGATCATAGCAGCCATGATCTGCACATCCACAATGGTGGTGAAGTCGCCAGGTTTGTCCAGGCTATACATGCCCGACATCTCCATCATTTGACGTACAATTTCATTGGTGATCTTAAAAGAAATGGCATAAGTTTGTCAACTGTAATTCCAATAATTAGCTTTTTCATCCAATCCAAATAGGTCTGGGGGAGGGGAGAAGTGTCTAGTAGGTAGCACTGGTCGTAATAATGTGGTGATAATAGATTTGAAGAAGTTTCAAGGGTAAGAGTAGGTATTTTGGCTTTTGGTATGTTCCATGGAGGGGGATTTATGTTAGCCTCTGATACCTGATCGCCCCACTCATTGACAACTGGCATGTTGATGTCATCCACAAAGACGGTCATCCGCCGGCCACCAGGAGGGCCATAGGTGCTGCCCATCCGCTTCTCAATGTAGCTCTCCACTGTGCGCTGCAGCCGAGCAAAGAAGACAATTATACACACACATAAATACACACATACACATAAAGTTACACTGAACAGACCTGTATACCTGAAACATCATGGGCTCAGTGGCAGAGGAAAAGTTCATGGACTTGAAAAGGTCAGTTTCAGGGTCATATTTCTTTGTGTAGCCTTTTATCATGACTGTCTTGGCAGTTCCTTGCTCACCGATTAGCAGAACAGCCTGTATTGGGACAGCACAAATTTCAGCAGTTGTTCGGGTGTTTTTGCATGTATCATTAATTTTTAAAATGTGTTTATGAAGGATGGCAACCTTGTGCTGCTTTGCAACTGTGTCAATAAGAAAGTTGGTCCGTGTGTTGTCCACGTTGGGCACGAGGATAGAGGAATAATCAGGGATGCAGTCCGTTGGGTAAACATACTCCACCACATATGAACTCCAGTGATCCCACTGGCCTGAAATATGAAAACGGAGGGCTATATCTCAAATCGTCATCTCTCAACAGAAACAGCACACAGTCTGTGATTCTGAGATGTCATTTACTAAATTTGACAAAAAGTCTCTGGGGGTAGAATTGCAAACAGTCCCTCTGCGACTAGGCTACACTGGATGCAAACTGAAGCATAACATTCTTGGAGCATCAATTCAATGCTCCTCAACAATTAACCTCCACTACAATCAATAACAGCACTGGCGACACCTGAGGCGACGTGACAATGGTGCCTATGCGCTGCAGACATGCAATTTCAACAGATCCATGTTATATGCCAAACTTTTGCACACTTTACATTCATTCTCTGCTCTGCCTCAGCTGTGCTTTTGTCTAGCCCTGGAGTTAAGGCTATATAGGCTTTAACCCAAGCCGTGGAACCAGTGCCACATGGTTGACATGACTGAAGCTGTTCTCACCGTTCTGGTTGACCATGTACTCAAAGATGGTCTCTCCAGGCTTGGTGGGTGGAAGGTCGATCTTACTGTTGTGCTCACGGAGGAAGGCCTCCAGGCGGTCGCGTCCGTCCAGCTCCAGCAGCGCGCCCAAACTCCACATCAGGCAGAAGACAAAGAGACGGCCCAGGTAGGTGGTGCTAACCGAACCGCCGGACTCCTTGCTGGGGATCAGGCCCTCCAGCAGATTTAGTGACTAGTCACACACACATGCAAACACACACATAGTGAATAAAAGTGAGCAAGTTGCTATATGAAGAAATCTTAGAGAAGCATATAAATATGACCTCTACAATATGTACCGAATAATCTGGAGCTATGAATGTTCAACAGAAATACAAATTTGAGCATACCTGCATGATGTAGTTGCACTCTAAGAGGTCCATTTTCGGTTTGAGGCTTTGTTTAATAAAAAGGTGAGCATCCTCAAACACCTGGTCATACAAACCAATAAGAATGTCTGCTTCTTGGGCACTGCGCTTGTAAGCCCATCCCTGAAACAGAGAAAACAGTAGCAAGAGTAGATCAAATATCCAAATGAGATAAACATTAAAACAAAACATTTTATCTCCACTGTCACCACTGAGCTCTTCTCAACACTGTTTCCAAATTCAGTTGAATATTTTGACTGACGTGTTAAACAATGGCACAAGGGCTTATCATCCTGGACGCACTGACAGTATTGTTCCACTCAAAGTCAAATTTTCTAGCAATCACGAATTCTCCTACGTTTGGACGTGAAGCGTGTCATTTTGAATTTCAGTTAACTGCTTGTGACACTTATGATTTCTACTGCACAAGCACAGCACTCTGCTTTCATTGGTCAATGGTGTCACGTTTGACAGATTAATCTGCATAAAGTTGAGCAGAGCCCAACTTCTGACGGAGCTGAATCTGGTTAGTACATGATACTAAACTCATCAATAAATAAGTTAGTTAATGACTACTGTAGTGGAAGATCACTGTCATACTTAATCTGACTGCCAGTCAGGTGTTTAGGCATTCCTGTGTGTACCTGTAGGATGGGCCTCCAGCTTAGAGCCGATGAGCTCATGAACACCATACCAACTCTGGACACGGTGGCCGGGGAAGCATTGTCCATGTTGTGCACCTCAAACACCAGCTTGCAGGAGGGGGACATGGTGATACGGTCACCGTTGGCCAGGGTGAGAGTCTTGTTGTCGTCCAGGACAGAGTTCAAGTTCTCAATCCAGATGGCGTCCACAGGGCCATCCAGAACTATCCAGATGTTCTCACCTGGAATTGTTAGTAGGAGTAATCACTTTCACATCTTGACAACTGTAGATTGATACTGATCCAGGTGACTTCTTAGCTAGGTTGAGTATAAGACTGCATCAGTGTAATGCACTGATATGCACTATTTCAGCAAATATACATTTGTATGCAACATATAGATATAAAGTCATCCGTGCAACTGTACTTTGAATGACAGTGATTTTTTTCACTGTTTTCACAATTTTTTTCCCCTACAATTTTTGTTTCTTCATCACCTGGGAAAACTGTTTACATTAATTATTTACAATAAACCTTTTTCTGATGATCACTTACCCTTCTTTGCTTTCAGAGTTTTCCTCCACAATGTGGAGAAGATACCATCTGTCCAGTCATTAGTTGCGGCGTCCAAACGGCCAAACATCTGAGGGGCAGTGATGGCTTTGGGGTTCATCCTCATCTCCCTGTGGGGTGTGCCGCAGTCACTCAATGCTCGCATCAGGATGTTGATGACCATGGTCTTGCCTGCCCCACTCGGGCCCAGGGTCATCAGACCGTGACGCACACGCGAAGCTTCATACAGCTAAACACCAACAGCAGAACAAAGCAGAGGAGAGACAAATAGCATCAGTACAACGCTGCAACACTACATCTCAGCCATTTTATGATGCTGGCAGCTGTTTGTCTTCCCTATCATTTAGAGACATTCATATCAATTTCCCTCAAAATAAGCAATAAAATGTTTTTATTATAAGCACATAAACATATTCACCTACATAAAAGAATGGAATGGGAAAAAATGGAAAACTTCTACACTATGCTGTCTTACTATTACTAGTGAGAAGTCCATTTTGAGGGATCAAAGAGGTACCTGTACTAGTTTGAGATTCCAGGGAGGGTGATTGACGATGCCTGCCAGCTGCACCTGAGTCTCCACAGCTGCCTGAAGTTCAGCATAGGTGCTGCTATCCAGCTGGATACCCGGGAACAGGTCACTGATCAAGCTGAGGAAGAGTGGTTCATCCTCATCTACCTGCATAGAGACCCCAAATGGAAGTCATCTTATTGAATAATGATGCAACACTATAGGTGGGAGCAACATGAAAAGCACATTATTTTTTTTAAAAATCCTATGACTGCTGTAACTCTCAAGTCATTGTCAAACTATGTTAGATTTCCAAGAGTAATTTAATTTGTTTAATAAGTTGTGATGAGGTACTGTGCTTGGTGAAATGAGTGAGACTATGTTGTTTAACAAACGCACCAGCTTTGAGAGATTCATGTCACGCAGCACTCTCATGACAATGCTGGACTCAGTCTCTGTGGGTCGCGCTCTCTTTTGAGCTCCCAGTGTCCTCAGCACTGACAGGATGTTCCTCAGACCAAAGTCGTAATGGACCTAAAGGCAAGAATCAAATTAGTCAAAGACAGGCAAAATGCGCAGAATCTGATGAAGGTGAAATACACACATCAAAGTGTTTTTAATTAAACAAGAGTTTTGAATGTTTGTGTGCTTGAGTATGCTTTGATGATAAACTGAGACACAGACCTGCTTTGTAAGCTGCTCCTCACAAAGTTTATAGAGTACAAAGAACTTCTGGGCCAATATGACATTCTCTATAAATCCACAACTGGCCAACTTCACCCTCATGATAATCTGATAGAAAAAGAAATTCAGGAATGAATTATACTGCAACCTGAAAGGTTTTACTCTTCGCTAAAGCACTATAACCAATGCCATAGCTGCAAAAACATTGGAGGGAGAAGCAACAGCTCAATCCTGCACTAAACAGTGATAGGTGCTGAGAACCTCACCTGTCTGTCAGGGACCATCATGGACACAGTCCTGAACTGCACCTTCAAATTCTCTGGAAGCTCTTGACGACCCGCGTAACCAGGGTTCTGAAGATCAAACACAGCTGGTTAAGATGGACCATGTAACGCTGACAGAAGAGGTTATGCGTTCAACTCAATGGGGTCATTCACACCTATGACTCACCATAGTAATGAAGAGCCCAAACTCTGGGTTAAGATCCACGCAGTCTCCATCAGTGAAAATGAACTGAGATTTACGTTCTTTGCGAGCTGTCAGGACAATGTAGATCTGCTGGGCTGCTACTGACAGCACAGGCAGGTCAATTCTGTTGAACTCATCAAAGCATCCCCAAGATCCAGACTGTGCCAGCCCTGTGGAGACAGATGCTCACTTGTCAACCACCAACCTACCAAGTAAGCAGTCTACCAGTGTAGGGATCGGCTGAAAAGTCTATGAGCTTTCGTGAATTAAGTTCTTGACTAACCTTTATAGATTCTGCCGAGGCCTCTGAAGTCCATTTGGTCTGAACAGTTGAAGACCACCACATACTTCCCCAAACAACGGCCCATATCTTTGGTGGTCTCAGTCTTTCCTGTTCCGGCAGGTCCTGCTGGGGCTCCACCCATACTCATGCCCAGGGCTTGAGACAGTGTGATGTAACACCTACAAACAGACCACATGTAAAGCCACACACTGCTTTATGGACTCACCAAAATTGTGTCTTTAGTAACCATAACTGCAAGAACCACCTCAGCATTTATCCAAATTCCTTCTAATTAACAAAACCCATTTCAAAGACCAGATGATCCTACCTATCAGTTAAAGGGGTGATGACCAAACGGTCTGTACAGCCCAAGAACTCATTCTGATAGATAAAGTCCACATCAGTGATGGACACTATGACCTGGTCCAGGTCCTCTTTGAAGTAAAATCTGCTCTGCTTCAGCCATTCAAAATCGGTAACTGATTTGATGTGCATTTTCACCTACAGGGAATACACAGGGCATTAGAGCTCCTGTCAACTCAAGCAACCTTTCAGATTCATGAGGACAGAGACACACAAGCAATACAGCTAGCTCACCAGGTCATCAAAGATATCTCTTTGGTGGACGTGGATCGTCACCAGGGTCTCAAACTTCACTCGGTCAAACTTGGTCAGGTCATGAGTGGTCTGTGAGATGAGTGTGTTGAGTAGGTCCAGAAACTTCTGGTTGGTCAGGGGCATGATCTTCTTGTCATCTTTAGCATTGCGCAGTGCCTCTTCAGAGTCCCGCGTCCACAGCATCTGAATTCCAAGAAGGCCCACCTGAGAAGGAAGAGAAATACATGATTCCTTACATATTTCATATCAACAGCCAACGATAATCATTGATACTGCATTATGCATAGTTAATCTTAACTTGTATGTTTACTAATGTTACAAATATTGAGTTAAGGAAGAAAAAGGTTGCTGTTTTCTACCCATTTCAAGACCTGTAATGGCAATACCGTAATACCATAAACCCATGCCATCTTAGCTGAAGGCTTACTGTCAGAATCTCTTACCGACTGCATATGTAATATTAAGATGTAGGTAGAAATGCAACTAATTATTATTAATGAATTAATCCACCTCCTTCTAATATGCATTAAAAGACCGTATGAAAATTTCAAATGTTTTCAAACTACACATTAAAAGCATGCTAGTGAGTACTAAGCTGACATTGCTCTTGTCCAGTACTGTTCTCACCTGAGCTTGGAACTGATTGAGGAAGGTGAGCAGCTGGAAGCTGGGGTCGTTGATCTGAAGGTCAGCAGCTTTTATGACAGAGTGCAAAGAGGACTGCTGTTGCATTAGTAGTTCACCTAGCCACAGCTCCACAGGCCCACGGGCCATCACTGGGTTGTCCAACTAACAAACACACACACATGCACACACACAGACCACAAACCTGACGCATCTACATATGCCAATGTACAAATGGACATTACAAGTCTGGTGAGTCTGCTGAGTCTCAGCAGTTGCTATTAAATATAAAATTATTTTTCACTCCTGAATATGCATGTCTTTTTGAGGTTGTTAGTCTTTGTTTATTGTTAGTTCCATACTTACAGGCACCTTTTCTCCTTCCTGTGAGATGACAGACAGAATCTTGTCATAGTCCTTGGCATGGAATTCTACTTCATTGACATTGTCAAACACTCCCAGAAGATGAGACTACCAGGAGAACAGCAGTGTGCAGAAATTGGTAATTCTCATTCCTTTATTTTCAGGTATCAAAATAAGTAATACCTAATAAGCATATCTGACTACGTGAGATGAAACTTTACCTGGATAGTGTGTGAATCGCTGGCCTGTCCCAAGATTTCCAAAAGGGAAGGATCAGACACAAAGAAGAAGCGTGGAAACTGTAGACGTTTTTTCTCAAGGTAACTGTGACATGAGACATCAAACTCAAGGTTACTGTTATATTTCCCAAACATTCATGCATTTTTTATACAGAGACAGAGACTTATGCACAGAGAGAAATATGATCCCAATGAAACAACAATAAGAAATGAGTGCAATACTCTTGTGTGGGCAGTGAACAGTGTGAATAAGGGTATATAAACCTATAGGATATGAGTAAGGCACACTATGAGATAGGTGGTGAGCAGAGAACTGATGGAAGGCTGATCTTATAGACCCTTTCAGTGATATAAACAAAAACAAAGCTGAATGTTCTATTTCGTTCCCACTACTTTCATTAGGATAATATATGAAATGCTAAAACGGAAGCCCTAAGGGAACAACTATCGAACATGGACTTGAAGCGGTCTATAGATACCCTGTCAGAGACTTCTGACACAGCTCGAGCTGCTCCTGCAGATGAGGCAGCAGCTGGCCCATGGTCTCGTCTCCCACACAGCACTGCACCACGTTGGGGATGTCGTGAGCACGCTGCATGATCTTAATCCAAGACTTATCAATATTCTGGAAACGCTTGGCTTCCTGCACACAACCATGGAAACACAACAAATGTCACTGTTCGTCACCAAATTATCAGTTTTACAAATGTTGTACAACAAATGCAACTGTCTCTACCACACACCTGAGGCAACTGTTTGGCAATATCTCCTCCCACAAATACAGCTTCCAGATACACCCACAGATTCTGAACAATGAGCCACTGTTCAATGATATCGGAAGATGTCGACAATTTAAACACCCAGTTCTGGATGTCTTTCTTGAAAGGAGCATTGTATCTGTGCAAAAACAATCCAAACACACGTCACAAAATGCAAACAGTATAGGGACAATATGAATGCATTAAGGTTACATAATACATAAATGTTTTTATAATAAGATAATGAAACACCTGTTGCTAAGAAGTGACCCCAGTAACATGAGACTGTCCTCCATTGTGGTGACAATCTCAGCAGTCTCAGCTCCACGAAGCATGAGCTCTCCACGGCCTTTGAAGGTCATGAAACTAAGTATCTGGCTAGACCAAACATCGACCACCTGCGCCAACTTGGCCTCAATGTCTTTCTCCTTGACAGCTGAGATGCAAATGTCCTGAGGAATATACCCAGTGCTGTCAGCAGAAATACTAAAAAAAATATTTTTAGTGACCATACAAGCATAAGGAAAAAGAAGAATAAGTATTAACCCAGGCCGCATGTGAAATTACTGCATTCAGAGAAAACAATATCAATCGACCAGCCAATGAACCAAAGATGATTGGATGCCCACCATTCAGACATGGGACAACATTCAAATATCTATACAGAGTGCATGAGGAGCTGAACAACACTAACCTCAATGTCCTCTTTGTACTTAAGCAATGGTGCTTCCATGATATTCTGCAGAGAAAAGCTCTCTGACTCTATATCGAATTTATGTCCTGTCAAATTGGTGATGCGATCCCAGTGCCTCATCTTTATAGCCTTATTCGCCATCATCTCCAGGAGGGGGCAGGACTCACTGAAGTCATCGATACGTTTCTTCAGGTCCAAGAAAGCCTGCCAGTCCTTTAGGCCTTTGGGTAGCTTGCGACATCTGCGCAGACACACCATGGATTAACTTTCAGTTTTCAGTCGAAATGTAGAAAATGTAGAAGAAAACTGATGAATAAAGTACCTGTTCTGGAACTCCAGAAGCTCAGCATTGATCTTCTCAATGTCCACATCAGTCCAGAGAATGTCGTAATAGCCACTGATCTTGCTCATGACTGCATCGTACAGGCCATACAGCTTCTGAAGAAGACCTAGTTCCTTGCTAAAAGATACATATAGTTGTAATCAGTGAAATCAAAACACTTGAAACTTGAAACTCTGTCAAAAATGTTGTTACCGAATTTTCTGTAGAGCCTCATAGTCTGTGACAGGTAGACCAAACAGCTGTTCTCCTGAGGAATAAGTAATGAACTTCCTCCAGAGATCATCGAACCAGGCCTGCCGTACACAAGACCATTTTACATTCTAAATAATGGCAAGACTATTTCCACACTTTGTACTGTACATTTAGCCGATTTCACATCAAGAACCTAGAGGATACTCCTTTGCATGGTGTTGACATCTGATAACAAGTTTTTGTAATTGGCAGAAACACAAATTGTATGATTTACTTTATTTTGAGAAGGGCATGTCTAAATTTGATTAGAAGAAAAGGGGAATGGTCACATGACCAGAATGACCATATCAGTTCCCTCTTCCACTGACAGCTACTTCTGTGATGACGACCTGTACTTCTGTGAGACTGTTAATATATTATATATATATATTGGGCTTTTTACCTGGCTGATCTGTAGCCTTGTACTTGCTTCCTGAGGAGCGATTCCTGCTACCATGGGACCTTCCTAGCATTTCAAGGCCAGATAAGTATGCCATTAAGTCACACTGCAAATAGTGTTTGGTAAGAGTTTACAAAAGGAGATTACTAAAAGTTCAGATATAAGAGTTGATTATGATTAAATGAAAACAATATTACCGTTTCATATTGTTCAGCAAATGTTCCAACATCATTTTTAAATATGGTGACAGATGACAGGAGGTTCTCTTTGAACTTGGGCTGTACATGCACCAATTCATCTTGTACTTGTCGCTGTAGGTAGAAATAATTGAGTTCAACTGAGTTCAAGTGGGCACAAGGGAGGACTCTTGTAAGAGAATCTATGGCCCTGATAACCACTCACCGCTTTGGACTGTAGTCTGACGAAGGAATATCTAAGTGTGTCCACACCCTCGGCCTCTTCTTTGGTGACCTCCACCTCAAACCGTGACAGTATGCTATACGCCTCCTACAAGAGGAAACAGGATGACAGGATATGTAATTAAATATGTAATACCAATCAGGAGGATAATAAACACATTACAATTAATGCTACTGTTACTATAACTCTGTCCCCCACTGAACCTCACACTGCACTCTGCTGCTATAGCCCTTGGACTGCACATCTGTACATCTGTATATACCAGTACTTAATACATCTGTACATAACTATCTCTATAGCACATCTGTATATTGCATATATGTATATTGCACATCTGTATATACATCTGTACATCTGTATATACTTAACACTTAAGACATCTGTACATAACTATCTCTATAGCACATCTGTATATTGCCCTTTATATTGAATCTATATAGCACATCTGTATATTACCCTCATTATCTCTTCACCTTACATGTATATTGCTCTTCTGTCTAATTATTTTTCTGCCTATTTATTATTTATATATTTTCTCTTTAACTGTACATATTGCATATTCTGTATATACTGCACTTGCTGCTCTTTGCACTTCTGATTAGATGCCAAACCGCATTTCGTTACCTGTATTTATACATGAGTAACGACAATAAAGTGAATCTAATCTAATCTAATAACATTAACTTACCTCTATGGGTCCCAGAGACATGTCAATCTGGATCTCTGAGTCACGAATGTTACCTAGAGCCTCCATGGCAAAGCGCACATCCTCTAAGTCTGCAATGGGCCGGGAGAGTTTCTTCAGATGCTCACCAGTGAAACTCATGATGTCCATCATCTGCTTCTTGTACTTATCGTTCAAGTACTTGCACAGCAGTTTCTTCCAAGCCTTTGCCTCAACCATCAGGGACATTTTGAGGGGTACTGGAAAAGGATATGTTGACATACCTCATTTTGGAAAATGCTACAGTGATAACTAAAAAGTATGAAAGGTATGTCGCTTCTAGGGCTGTTCAGCTTATGGCAAATACTAAGGTCAAGATTACTAAATTATTTCAGAAATATAATCCATTTTCTGAACTAGATTGCAGATGAATCGCATTGTGAGGGGCGAGCGGTCACCCCGGGTACAGTTGAGGATAAGCAGACGCAGACAGGCAGCCAGATGTTCCAAAAAAAAGTTGTTTTTTTTTAATTAAAACAGTTTACCTCTTGTACTTGTGTTTGTGTTTAAGGCTAGGCAGGGTTTTAATGGAGGAATATGGCGTGAATGTGAGACACAGTAGTTGGTACCTCCCTACGTGTGCGGGTTGGTGTAAATGCAGTTTATGGCAGGAGGGAGAAGTGTGTAATGAGTGTGTTTGTGACCGGTGGGGAATCGTGCTTTCTCACCTTCTTACACTCATTATGAAATACAATTCAATTGAAAAACAAAATACATGTGGAAAAAGTCAAAGAAAACAGTTATACAAGAGTTACTGCTGGAAAACAAAGAAGTGCACTAGATTTACAACTCTAAGCACAAAATAAACAATCATGCTCTTATTTTTATGATGTTCTTATAATCATTGAAAATCATAACAAATTAATTACTAGTATATTAGATTAGTCAAACATACCAGTGGACAGCTCAATGGATCCTAAGATTATAATTGGCTTGATGTCCTCTATCTCTTGCTCAAAAGACACATAGTGAATGATTTCAGACTTGATCTGAGTAAGATATGGATTACTGGCCATAAATTCCTTTTTAAAAATAAAAATAAATAAAAACAGACAAAAAGAATTTGTAAATATCATTTTGATATTTGCATGGCATCACAAAGCATCTCACAGAACACCAACACACAGAATACATACCTTGACCTTTACATCCCTGTCCTGAGCCCAGACAACCTTGAAAGGGTGAAACTGCTTGAGCACATCACTAGTCTGCTTCCTCAGCGAGTTCACTGCCGAAGTGAGCAACACCACAAGCTTGCAGATGTCCTTGTGCTCGGCCACACTCTGGTAGAAAGTGACTTTCAAGTCTGCAAAAGATCCAAAGTGGGTCAGTTTTCTGTTATGAACTACATAGCCTTATGTGTCTGTGCAAACAAATAAACCTTTAACTTTGCAAGTTGAGATTTTGACTTTTTACTTACATGGTTTCATCTAGAATAATTACTCAAGGCTTACAGTATAATAAGCCAGATGAATGCACACAATCAATAATACCAAGTTGTACATATTGTGGTGCTCTTACTGGGGGTGCTATCTGCAGGACATAACTGTCGCCAGCGTGACACACCGCGGCTCACCTCCAGGACCAGATGCACAAGGCGGTTAATAGCCTGTTGGATGTCATCCAGGCTGGGAACCATTACCTGCAGCACAGAAACACTGTAGTCAACCTGCAAAAAACTGAGTGGTGCACTTCACAGTGAAGTAAAAGCTGTGGTGCAAGTACACACAGCCTGCACTTAACCATTACTAAAGATACATGAACTAGTGAGGACCACAAAACCATGTTGAGATATTATTATTATTATTGATTTTACGACTTCTTGGAAAGACAATTGTCTGCACTCACAACATTGGGAATTGTGAGATGGACTTCTGACTTGATGAAGGTAACAAGCTCTTCTGACTTAGACTCAGTGGGTGTGCTGAAGCGGTTCTTTCTTGAAGCTAAGCTGGTAAGTTGAGAGGGGAAAAAAAAATCATAGATGATGGTAATTTATATCTCAAGGACCACATTATGACATTGCAGATTTCTCAATATTTTGAGAGCACACAAGCACTAACTCACTTGGAGACAAATATTCTCCTCTTCAAAGTGTCCAGAGACAAGTGTGTGGCTTTAACTAAAGCATCCAGTAGTTTGGCACTGAAGAAGGTAAACATCTCTTGACACTCCTACAGAGGACACAAAGAATATTAGAGACAAAAAACAGAGATAGTCATGTGGACTACTGACAATACATTACTGATATAAATAACATGAAGGCTAATTAAGGAATTAATCAATTAATTAATTAATCAATTAATAATTGATTAATTTAACCACATATACATTACAATTTCATCAACATTATTATTTATTCCTGAAACTCCCCTTTTCAAATTCATCTTCTTTCTCCCCTTCATGACCCTCTGCATCATGGTCATCATTTGACCCATCATTATCCATAGAAAATCCAACCTTGCCTTTGGGTTGTTTCCGCTCTATCAGACAGTAAGAGAAGCATTTTTATTTTGGGGTAGTATAAGCACACTCTTATGAAAGCCAACAACCTCCTTTTTACTCAAATCTAAAGAAAACAGTTGAGTATCAGCACACCACAAGTTGTTTTTTGGTCCAATACCTGAAATGTCTGTAGGTGCCTTGGTATCTTTAGACACATAAATAGTGCTAAAAATGTCAATAAGTTCCCTCACAGCCTCTTCCACATGCTTGCTCTTATGGTCCAAAATCTCTGCCCACTGCTTACTTTGATTCTGAGGTCACATAGACATCATATAAACAAACATTTCAAGTAGGTGTTTTAGTAACATCAAAGACTATTGCAACACATTCATTATCAAACTGTACACACCACTGCCTTACAAATAAATATATATATATATATATATATATATATATATATACAAATATATGTTTTCTGACCATTTCCTGAAACTACCATTGCGTTGGGAAAAATAGCTAATATCAATAGAGTAACATATGAGCACGTTCAGTAAACACACTGAAAAGCCAAGCTAATTTTTTAAAGATCAATTGTAACATACATAAGGTACGTAATTATGATGAAACATTGAATATGGAAACAGTAAAAGATCATTTTAATCTAAGGATCTCCATGTCTGTCATGGTACTATGAGAGACAGCAAGCACCTCATTGACTGAAACAAGATCTTGCAGGGAAGACGGCCTGTCATCATGCAGGTTTATAAGTGTGGTCTCCGAGATGTCCTGGAGCACAGCGTCAATCTGCATCTCACAAATATCCCTTATCTTTTGGGAGAAAGATGACAATAAACCAAAATTCTTGCTCACAGGATTCCTGATCATTTGTGTGGGCCGTGAGCATTGGATGCTATACCTTCTTCAGAAGATGGCTCAGCTCTGACATTGCTGCATCAATATTGTTGAAGAATTTATCCAATATCAGAGATGACCAGTTGAGTAGCACTAAACCATGACGAAGCACATTATCCACCTGAACAGGTAAATGAACACAGGCACACAATACAGAAGTAATATAATGTAATAATGTTGCTTAAGTACCTCAAACTGACTCACAAAGTCTAGATGGTACAGTATATTGACACATAAACAATTTACGTTTTTTATTTTCGAAGACATCAGATTGTAGAAAACTGGAGGAATCTTCTTCTGGAGCTCCTCATAGTTGCTCAGGAAAGTCTGAAATGAGCAACATCCATAAAATGGAAGGGACAGTACAATCAAATATTAAGAAATTCTACCTCTATTTACCAGAATAGGTCTTAGCTGAAAGGAAGGCTCAGACCAAGAATCAATATGAATTTAGTCTAAGGTATGGATTTTAACAATTGGCATAGCATTAGAACAGACTTCATTGTCATAGCACAACTGGTCAGGATTAACAGAGTTAACGTCATCGAAGGCACTAAATGTGTATGAATAACGAAATACTAATATTTAAAATGTAAGAGACTTTTTTATAGCCAATAAAACAATAAGATCCTAAACAAATGTGAAGAATGTATCTATTCTATCCTAAGTACGGGACCTATGGTCAACATGACCTTGACCTTTGTCCAAATTATTTCATATTTGAGTCAAAGACATTCATACCAAAGTTGAAGAACATACCTCAAGGTATGCTACTATTCATGCTTAAAATTACCATTTATCTTAGACTGGGTTCAAATCCTGGCTACCACTGTTGTGCCCTTGAGCACTTAAAAGCACTTAGCCCTAGCCCTAAGTTGCTCTAATAGAGACTGGCCCTGATGTAATTGATAGTTGACAAATGTAAGTCACTTTGGATTAAAGCGTCTGCTAAATGCGTAAATGTAAATGTTGATACCTCCAGGCGAACACGGCTGGCTGTCATGGATTTCTCATTCTTAACCAAACACAGTGCCTGCTCAGGAACTTCCATGCCCATTTTCAACATGCACCTTGTCTCACGAATAATCTCAGAAATCTTTGGGTCAAAGTTCACGAGCACCTTTCCAGTATCAGGATGCAATACTAGTAATGTGGCTTGCAGAGCTAAACATAAGACATAAGCTAGTATGTTATTATTACAACAAAGTAAATTACAACATACATAAATCAACAATATGTATTAAAAGAAGAGCATTAAAATGACACTAACCATACTGTAACTGGGACACGTCCCTCATCCAGGCCCTATGGTACAGAATCTCAAACTCCACAAGTACTGCAGCTGTTCTGTTATACATTTTAATCACATCCTTACCTTCTGGTGAGGACAAAATATCAGAATTTTGCTGAGAGGGGCAAAAAAAACAAACATTTCCTATTTTAATTTTTAGGATTTAGGAAGTCAGAAGATATTTCACAATCTTAAAAGGGTGTGCAAAATGGGCACCTCTATGTACTGAATGGGTTCTTGTATTCTCCTGAACAACTGTTTAACCCAAAGGATTTTTCCAGCAATGGGAGGCATGTTCCTGACCACGGGAGGGTCCTCCCTGTGAGCCTGATACAGCTAAAAAGTACATGATTGCAATCAAATAAACATTTGACACACTAAATACATCACTTGCCAGAAGTTTACATTGACTTTGACTATCAAAGTAATATGAAAAGAAGCCCATACCTTTCTTACCGACTCCAGTTCTAAGATATAGTGTTGAAGAATAAGAGCCACTGTATTGGAGATTTCTGGTTGTAGACAGGGCATATTCATTTTCTGAAATCTAAGAAAAAGAGAGACCTCATAATGTTTTGTAAATAACACTATTAATCACTCCTACTCTATTTATACAACTTATACAAGGGTCAAAGTACCTTTGTAAAAGACGTAAAGCCTGTTGAGATGAAAGGATCTTTGAGAAGCATGAGTTCATGAAAACTTGTAGCTGGTTCTGCAAAGCGACACATACAATTTGGAACAGACAAAGTCTGCATTTCTTTGTATCTCACAATACAGAAAGGATTCTCCATACCTCAAGGTTGTTCATCTGTGTCATGAAATCTGCAAAATCAACTTCAAATTCAGCTTTCCGAGGTGCCAGAAAGTCATATTGCTTCTTCTTCATGGTAACATATATATTTTGAAACTTTGAAGCGATTGTGTCAATTCCTTCAATGGTGGATTTGCTGAGCACAGAAAATGTTCTAATAGTAGTTATCATCTGTTTTATCTGTGAAGGAAGCAATACAAATCATACTATAAATGACACTTGCCAATGGAATTTTCAGTAAACCAAATGTGTGTGAGTTTGAAATAAAGTAACCTTCTCGAGTCGTTTGCAAAATCCTTCAAACTTTCCAAAAATGTACATTTCTGAGACATCAAAAGGTTTTTCACCAGGCCTTTCAAGTGTTTGTTTCTTTGTCTTATGGAAGCAGGATTGATACTCTCGGAAGAGGTAAATACAATCCTAATAAAAAAATTATTAATTATATGCAAGGTAAACAGACAAACAGTTTGTAAATACCTCCCAAAAATCCTCAATCTATTGCAAGGACTAGGAACACTAGTATATCACACATAGTATAACACAAGTATATCACCAATAAAACTGGGTCATATTAAATTGTAAGAATTTAGAGTGTAATGGTACCTCAATCTTTTGTATGACTTCTTGAGTGTCCTGGTCCCAAATACGGCTGGAACCATTGTCTGTGATGTAGGCTCTACAGGCTGTTACCATTTGATTCGTAACCTGACAAACAACCAAAATCACTTAATTTTCCCTTTTAAATAATTGATGACCAACAATAAAAGAAAGACTGTTGGAGAAGTGATTACTTTGATGAAGAGGGAGGTCATTCTCTTAGAAGTGTTATAGTAACGTGACACGCTGTGAATCATTCGAATTGCATTTATAAGGTTCTGAATGCTTTTAGCCATGGTAACCTGCAAAAAAAAGATTTGTTATTAGCCTGATGCTTAATTGGGCGTACAAAACAACATACAGTATAGAGACACAGAACACTTACAGGATCACTGTTGTAGAGAGGCTGGCAGACCCTCTCGAGTGTATACAGGAATTTAACATTGTCTTTTGCTTCATTAGCACAGTCTGTTATTCTGGCATCTAATTCTCTCCACATCTACAACATAACACACTTTAAATTATTAATAACAAACATATTTTTCATTTGCAAAAAATAATCAAAGGCAAATCATATACCTTAAGTGATTTAGAATGACTGATATTGAGCACATTTATAACTGATTTGCACTCAGGGCTCTTGATGTGCTCAATAATGGAGCTGAACTTTGCAGACATCCTCTTCCAGTGCTCCAGTTCAGTGAGTGGTCCAGAGGCATCAGCCTCTTTCCGCATCTGATCACTCTCAGTGAGGACCTATACATGCAAATGCGTGCAAAAGTGAGATAAGATTTAGATTTAGAATTTATTGACATGCATGAGAACATGATGGCTGGGTCATTTCAAGCAAACAGCTTACTTGCTCAATCTCCTTATACCACATCATCAGAACTTCCTCCAGTTGATGCACCATATCCATGTCTGCAGCTGCTGCTTTTAACCCCTCAAAGGAAATGAGCTTGGAAAAATCAATGTGTGTGGCTTCCTTTAAATGGACAGCTTCCTCTATGCTCAACTGGATACCTAAAAAGTGCAAAAACTTGTAATACTATACTATTACATGTTGCATGTAATTGACTCAGATAATTGGTTTTGACCTGATAAATAGTACTTTTCCAGTTTATAGAGTAATTTGGTAATGTTTAAATTACTTTGCCATGCATTCCCACATATATTGACACCGAACAGTGTTTTTCAATGAGCCCCCACACGTTATTAGCTCATGACTGTTATTAGTTCATTACTGCATGGATTAACATTGTTTTTGTCTCCCAGGAAAGTACCTAAGACAGCTAACATCAGGATAAGTTGAAAATCCTAGAACTGGCTAGGATGGAAGCTAAACTCATGTCAATGAAAATGCCGAGTCCACCGCATATTGGATACACAGTTTTTACTGGTTGTTGGATTTTTGGCAAACTGGTAACTGGTGATAAACATTTGTGATTGGTTTCTGGAATTTTGGCTGCATAGCTAATGAGATCGAAAGCCTTGTTTCCAGACAAGTGCATCTTGGTTCCCAGGCTAGGAATTTGTCATTTGAGAGCCAGCATTTTACACAGCGTTCCTATCTATTTGGAGAATTTTTGCTGAAGTGTCTCACCATCCAAGAAGCCAACATAACGTGAAATGGTTTCTTTAAAGTACTGTTTATCCTTTTCTCCATGTTTTGATGCATTCAGAGCACCCCAGTTGTCTGTTGCACTAACAGCAGGCATCAGGACTTTAGACAGCAGGTTTTTGGTTCCCTTCAGTAGGCCATCTCGAGCATCAAGCATGTTAAAGAATATTTCCTATGGGTGTAAGAAAATACATCACTTAAAAGACCTGGATATTATATCCATTTCATGTATGATAATGTCTGCAGATGCCTTTAAAAATTAAGAGCTTTAATATCTTCTATCTATATTATAGTACTTACCTCATGTATGTTTTTTGGATTAATGACAGCATCAACTTTAACACGGACAAAAAACAGGCAAAGTCCCATTAGGCTAGTATCTGACAAGTTGGCTAACATCAACCGCATAATTTTGGATCCCTTTGCTGTTCCAGGAAATGAACGTCCACATTCTGAAACAAATATGAGAATTAATAATATACTATCAAGTTTGTTTCAGCAAAATGTTGCTAAATTATTAGCCATTTGTTTACCTATTCCAGGAACTTCTGCCTCCTGGTACACAAATGAAATAGTTTTGCTCCCTCCTTTGGCAAAAAAATTATCAAATGGCTCCAGCTACAAATACAAACAATGTAAACCGATAAGCACACTTATGCTCATTTAAGACTACAGACGACCAGCAGCCCTCAAACAGAATATCAATTTATTTGATAAATATCACAATATGAACTCACAGATGAACTGTCAAGAATAAAATCTTCAATCACTGAAACTTCAAGGGAAAGCCTGTCTGCTAGAATTTCAAACATGTATTTGTGAGCTGGAGTAAGTTTGGTTTTCCGCACTTCTCTTGCCTCCTTATACCTTGCCTAGAAAAATCAAGTTGTGCAATCAGTTCTGACAATGGTAACAACACATCACACAGTCAATAAGATGTAAGTGCCTGACTACAGCTGTTTAGAATCTAGGATGTTTAAAACAGAGAGTGTTCAGATGTTGTTCAGTTGTTGTTTTTAAAGATATATCATTATGCAATTGGCTTATAATAAAAAAGATATGGGTCAATATGTACATGTATAAACAGGTAAATATGTTACCTGTTTCTCCTTCATAGTCTCTTGCACAGTCTGGACATTGCTCCCTGTTCTACGAAAAACAGAGCCCCGCCTGCGTTCGGGGCCCTCGGGGGGTGGCGTGGGATCACTCATCTTTAGTTCTAGAACAGATGAAAATAAGTAAGCTGAAGTTATCATAAAGTTAGCAACAAAAGTTGGTCAGGTTAGGAACAGATTAAAATATCACTTAAAATTGAACATTGAACCATGTCAGCCTGGAATGGACTTTTGGGCAAGATTCTACTTTACACCTCCACCAGCTTTCACCTGGAGATTGTCTTCTACTGTTACTACTTCTATAGCCTCTCTCTATAATAATAATAATAATAATAACAATAATAGTATTGGTATTTATTATTATTAATTATTATCAAATCTTGAAATCTTTGGATGTAGTTTCAACTTTTTTGTCTTTAAAGGTCGTTAAAGGTTTATTTCTTGTGATCACAGTCCATAAGTGTCCCTGTGCACATTTAACGGTATATGTGCAGGTGAGGCAGGTAAGTATATTCCATAAGTGAAAGATCACACTGATCACTATTAAACAATTTTTTTAATTTATTTGGAGCAAACAATGCATTTCACTAAACGCTTCATCAGGTTTCCTCTGCACCATCCCCTATTCCTACAGGTGAATACATCAGTCACATGACTATGTTAAGTGATATTTACATGTAATTTTTAAATTTCTTTTTATACATTTTTTATACATTGTTACTACAAAAATCTATAAGTCTATAATCTATATATAAAAAACAATTTCACGTTTATCAACAACCCCTTTAAGCATTAATTACCACAATATCAAGATGCAGGTTTTATGTTAAGATAGCTAAGATTTCTCCATAGTCCAGCATAGTCAAAATCCTTAAAATGTCATCATAGACCTTTCCAAGATTGCAAGCCAGTACCTCAGGTCACAACACATGGAATACTCCATGTTGTTATTCCTGATGACAGCTTTGTGTTCAGCAATTCTTAGTTTTGAATTTCTTTTGTTTGACCTATATATAACAAGCAATGTTAACATGTACACAACATCTATGGAGAGACAATTAACAAAGTGTTTGATACCATACTTTTTACCTATGTGAGGGTGACTGAATGTTTTGGTGTCAGAAATATTTGAGCAGGGTGCACACTTGCCACACATATAATTGCCATAAACTTGTTTTGATGTTTGCATTCTTGTATTATTACGCCTATATTCCTACAGGATGAATAACATATTATCTTAACTTATCTTATATTGTGTCTGTCTTGCACTGACTATCCTAGATTAAGGAGAGCTCATTGTATGCACATGTAGGCCTGCACATGTGCATGCACATGTAGGGACATGAATGTGCATGCACACACACTAGGCTATGAAGTTCCATGTTTTATTCCTTTTTTTCAAACTTTACAGACTATTGACTTTGCCAATTTTATATCATATTGTATATAACCTACATTGTGAATATATTGCAAATGTTTGTATGTACTGTATGTCAGGCTGCCTTAACTATGCATAGGCTAACTGCTTGGAAATTGTTATCATCTTAATTATTTCCTGTGATTGATTGATTGATTGATCTATACACTTACCAGCCGTATAAGCTTCTGAACATTTGAACTTCATTGAGGTTGAACAAATGATCTGTCTACCTATCTACCTATCCATCCATACATAACACTATTATGTGTTATAATTCATAACAATGTTAAAAACAAACTTGAATCTACCACAACTACCACAAGAACGTCAACAAAGAAGTGATGTAAATGCTAAGCTAACTTTTTCATAGCTAGTTAGCGATAGCAGGTTTATTAACATAAGCACCAACAATTGGAAAGAAAAATGCTACGTTAAATAATACCAGCAATAACGCAAGGCAGTGTTAGATTATTTGTACTTTAGTTACTTTATCTAACGGTACCAAGCTAGTATGACTAATGTCATATGGCATTATTTACATGAATTAGGCTTCTATAATAACTTACCTTGGTATCTTGGCTTTGAGGTGAAAGCTGACAAGTGACTTATGTCAACACAATTCTGTCATTTGACGGGTAAGTTATTTTGAGTCACCAACCACGAACGTAGAAATAGTAAAAACTTGGGATAGCATATGCCATCAGTCAACGTTAATAGATTTACCAGATATTTGCATTGTCCGTTAATTTCAGAAACAGATTTGAACTCCTCAGCGCGAGGGATGATTCCAGTGCAGAGGACTATCAATCGTGCTTGTGACGTCGGCAACGTTTTTTTCTTAAGTAGAAATCAGAGTAAAACTGAAAGGGTCGGGTGATAAATAAAAAACCTCAAACAACATGTCAAATTAAAAATTTACGCAAACTTTACCACATTACAGAAAAATTGGTAGACCCCTTAGAAAAGCCCAGATGTAACCAGGCCTGTACTTCTGCCCAAACCCACAGGGCTTGGTAGCAGCTGTTTGGGCCTCCTCCACGCTCAATCATCCTCTCCCACTAGACGTGCTGCTAATCAAGGTCATTGGAGCGGCTACAAAGATATGGTTTGATCAAGACTATAAGACCATCAAAAAATAAAACAGCAAATAAAAACTACCACCTTGCAACGGAACAGCCCAGTTTCAATGAACATTTAAACAAATAATGTAAAATACGCACAATTACTAAAACATACAGCCACAAGACAATGACACATTGATGGAGCCATGATCAAAATATGGGATAGGTCCTTGCACTATGTGGAACCATCCAAAATGGTGACAACTGACGTACACATGATTATTATTTGAGTTAATTGGGTATGCATACAAGTCCCAGTTTTTGAATTAATAATACTAAATGCAAATGTTATGATTCATTTTAGCAGCAACCACAATTTACTTCACAAGGAAACTGGAGGACTCTAGGACCTTGCTCTACAACACAGGCGTCACATAGGTGCTAGGTGCTACATGCTACATGAGCATGAACCAGAGGTGTTCAGCCGCAGTGACATCGAGGCCATACTTGTGACTGGTGAATACAATTATTTGTTATCATTATCCTCTGATTGGATACGTCAGATCGTGTTTATAGTTTAGTACGACTCTGCTGCTTCTTTTAAATGTTAGATAGACGGACTTACTGACCTTACGTACCTTACTGGCCTTAGCCGGCAAATAATACTAAACAAATGAAATCGGCACGGTAATAAACATTACATTTGAAGTTAACTTTACCCAACAGTTCGACGTAGGTAGCTAACTTAAACATTGACCTTACGTTCGTAAAACACGTTTCAGTTGTAGTGCAGCATGCGAATATCTTTGTGGTCATAATGAAAATGTTATCATCTACTACCTTATCAAAAACAAACATAAAATCTGTCCAGTGTTGAGAGAAGATTCACGTGAAATTATCACGTCGGTTTTTATAGCTCTCGGGATATTGATAACTGTGAAATGAACACCTCATGAATAAGCCCCCGACAGGAACTGCTAGCTAACTTAGCTCGCTATTTTGCTAAACCGACATCCAAAGACAGGACTTTGGCACACGATACGTTCGCAGTGTCAATCAGGGAATGATGGATTATATACACGTTTGATTATGTTGAGTCATTGTAAATGTGTTGACAATGGTTTCTTTTGTCGTACTGACTGCGTGTTCTTTCAGGATCAATTGCTTGGTGACCGTATTTTGTGAAGGAAAGATTACAATGTAACGTTATGTGTCTACATGCAGGTGTGACCAATCAGTGGGACGTTTTTAGATTATATGTGGGCGTATGCGATGTTATTAATGACCTGTTGAAAGCAGGCCCTAGCAGGTGAAGTGTAAAAGGCAGACTGTAATGGTGACAAAGCATAATCTCAGACATTTCGCTTATGAAATGCACGTAGTGATTCACACCTGATTTGTTTTAGCCATGTCTAGCAATCCTGCTCTACTCATGCGGCTGATGGCCTCGGCCTACGCCGTGGCCGAGAAGTCTGGAGCGATTGCAAGGAGAGTAATGCAGAGTGGAGACCTTGGAATAGTTGAAAAGGTAAGGAAGATGTAGCATTAATGTCTAATTCACAGACAAACTACATTCATTCACCAGTCATCGTGAAACTATACATCATTGACTATGCTAATTATGACATGATGCTTGTAACAATATGCAGACAGGAGCCAATGATCTACAAACTGCAGCTGATAGGCTGGTCCAAAAGAGCATCTGTGCTTCATTGTCCCGAAGCTTCCCCAAGGTCACCATCATTGGAGAAGAGGTATCAGTCTCTTACTTTTTTTTCATAACTGACAGATGCATCCAGTTGAGTAGTCCTTGTCATATTTGTGTTTGTGTGACCTTGTTCCCCTAACTGCAGGACCTGCCTGCTGAGGTAGTAGAGGAAGACCTGATAGAGACCAAACTTGCAGAAGAGGTCTTGTTGAAGCCCTGCCCGTCAGAATACAGCAACCTGAAGGAAGAAGAGGTGAGGGGGACAGTCTAATTTGGAAAAATGGGATGGTTTAGTAGGCTTATGGCAGAAAATAAATCAATCAGTCTTTCATGCAAAACCTAGTAATTCACATACAGCTTGGCCAAAAAAATTAACTGTGTGCCAAACTTGTCCCGCGGGCACCAAACTGGGCACCCCTGGTTCACACACATATAAGGATTACAGGGTTTGGCTCAGGAATATGTTGACCATGTTTATATTGTTTTCATTTGTGCATTTGCCTGTCCTTAGATTGTAGTGTGGGTTGATCCACTAGATGGAACCAAGGAATACACAGAAGGTAAGATATTATGTCATCTTGATATCATGATCATCATCTGGCCTTCACAATAGTTTTGTTTCAGAAGTCAAATTAGTTGTCTCGCAGTCATGCTTACATCATCTAATTTTTTCCCCTTATTGTGGCTACAATAGTTCTGATTTAGTCAAATTAAGTATCTCTCATGATTCATCACATGAGCTCTATAATTTCTATGCTTTAGACTGGTGAAGGATGTTCCTTTTATCATTGAGCATAAAGTTGTGGTCTATTTTTGATGGTGATGGTTGTGCATAGCTGTCATGGCTGACTTCCACTTTGCCATAAACCTTCTGTGTAACCCTTTGCTTTCTTGTCTTTTTTCTGCTCTCTCCATCTATCATCTGCTTTATTAATTTTTCTTTTTCTTCACTTTCTCTCCTCTTCCTCCTGTGCTATTTTTGCTGTAGCTGCGAGGTTACTATTCAGCCTCCCTCACAAACAGAGGGTCCACTCAGACTCCGAGCTTCAGCTGTTGGCCACCATACTCCGTAGGCTCAGCTTGGAAGGGTGGGGCAGCAGAAGGGGCGGGGGGATACAGGGATGATTCAGGTGTAGACACACTTAACTTGAAGGTCAATTATGCTTGAATAGCGTATGTATGTATTTATGCTAGGCTGCTCCATTATGTGTCTGAGTGGTGCTTTTTGGATGGTTACTAATTATATGTGGTGCACTGTACTGTTTGTTTCAGGGCTGCTTGACCATGTGACAGTGTTGATTGGAATTGCATATGGTGGCAAAGCCATAGCAGGAGTCATCAACCAGCCCTTCTTCAACTATCAGGTATGACAATTCATGGCATGAAATCCCCATCAACCTCTTAGGGATAAGTAACAAGAACAACCAATAACACTGCACTATGTACTATTCCATTTCAATATAGGTGAGTAAACAAGCATGTTGGATGAATGATTTGGGATCTTATCTTAAAGGCACTAAAACACCCTAAAACGACTTAGAAATACCAACTGAATGAGAAGAAACAGCAGTATTGACATCTGTCTATGTAATGTTGTCCAGTGGGGTATTTCAAAAAGCAGGTTCACTGTCCGAAGGAAAAAGAACAAAAAAAATTGATACAGCATAGACCGAATAGTGAACCGGCAATTAACACAAAGTCAGTTGGGCACAATAACTTACTTTCAGTTTCATTTCGCTATGCCCAATTCAGTAACATTACTTATTGGTTTGTAATTTGGTCTGTGTTGCATCAAATTTTATGGTTCCATTTCCTACAGCATTCAGTGACCTTGAACAACAGGGCTATTGACACTAGATTTCTCCTTTAACTGGGTATGTTAAACCAGTGTAAGGTGTATACCGGAGTCCAGAGATAAACCCCCTGGTTTCGCATCACCAGGCCAGAACTGAAGAAGCCTTTTGGATGAAAGGTGTAATGTATTCAAGTTCCAAAAAGAAGCCCAGTTGCATGTAACCTAACACTTTCGACTACATCAGCAACACGTGGGAAAACGTATAGGACTATATGAAGAGTCCTACGTGTTGCTGCTGTATTGTATATAATGCAAGTGAATGCAAAAGTTGTGTTCAAGACAACTCGATTCCAGTAGAATTCCATGAAACCTGCATAGAGTGCTGAGCATTTAATGTGTTTCTGTTGAACTCACCTCCGTTGTCTTTTTAGCTGGGCTCAGGGGCAGTCTTGGGCAGGACGATGTGGGGTATCCTGGGCCTGGGAGCTTTCGGCTTCCAGCTGCAGGAGGTCACAGATGGCCAGCGCATCGTCACTACCACACGTTCCCACAGCAACAAGCTGGTGACTGACTGCGTGGATGCCATGGAGCCACACAGCATCATCAGAGTTGGTGGGGCAGGAAACAAGGTGGGTGTAGCAGAAATCTAATCTGATTGCCACCTCCCTCCAGCAACTGAACTGATTGCACCAAAGCAGACAAAAAGTGTCTGGAATGGAAATCCCTATCCATTCTGTTATTTTAAGGAAACCATTTATGGAACTATAAGATCAGAGTTTTATAAAAGAGTATGAGAGGAACTGACGTTAAGATAAGCATGTAAGCTTGTGTGTGGTTTATTGTGTACCCAATAGATTGTCCAACTAGTGGAAGGAAAGGCATCTGCCTACGTGTTTGCCAGTGCAGGCTGTAAAAAGTGGGATACCTGCGGACCTGAGGCCATCCTAAAGGCAGTGGGTGGTAAGGTTCCATTTTGCTTCTAAAATTACACCAAGATGCCAAATGTGCAGTTAGTGTTGTTGAAATGTCAGCTTTGAATGTGATGTACTGAGAGCTATTATTATAACCAAAGGAACTTACGTTGTCATCACAAATGTTAGCGAATCTTTTAAAAGAAACATGTTCCAGCACTACCAAGTATTAAGTAGTTTGAACTCTGGTATTTATATGGTGTTTCATTTACAATGCCCATCTGTCCCCAGGCACACTGACAGATATGCATGGCAAAGCATACTGCTATGATGCCACCGTCAAACACATGAACTCAGCTGGTGTGCTGGCCACTTTGAGGAACCACGAGTACTACCTCAGCAGGGTGCCGCAGTCAGTCAGACAGGCACTGTCTTAAAGAAAAAGGCATCATGTGCCTTCTTGGTGAAGGATAGAGCCACATCTTAATTGTAATAAGACATCTTTTGTCAGATTTTGATACTGCACCTTGTTATTGACAGTGATTTTAATGTACATGATGGTCAAATTCCACTTATGTGGAAGCTCATTCATAGCTCATATTTTCTATGTTATTAAAGGACCACAAATATTCAGTTATAATATTCTGGAGTCTTGCTTTCTTTCAGCACTGTTGAATGACAGAAAAAAAATTCAGTATTATCATTTACCGTACAAAACACACAAGACTGAGTTGACAGCACAGTTCCATTTATTCCACTCAAAGAGTCTGAAACAAACTGGTACAAATTTCAAAACTGACTTTTTTTTCTCCTTTTTTTCTCATTTAAAACACATACATTTCCTGACCGGAATTGTTAAGATTTAATAGAATAAAACAAGGCAAACGGCAAAATCTAAACTCAAAGCCTGAAAAAATTACGAGACTGATGATGTTTCCTTTTTTCACTGGCACAAATGTATGTGGAGACTGAGGAACTGACTGTGGAGACCAAAGGCTGAAGAAGACATGGTGACCAATATATCTGACTCAGAAACATTCTTAACTCTTCATATCCACACCTGTACATGAACTTCAGGCCAGCTGATGGAGACAGAATGCATCAAGAGCAGACTGTGCCAAGTATAGTCCAATCACATTTGAGTTGACTATTCAGTATTTAATGTCAAGTGTTTCAGTGGAGGTGAGGTCTGAGAAAGTATTCAAGGGAAATGGGCATTACGGGATCATTGTGGTAAACAGAACATTATAAATGGATGACTCAAACTGAGTGGTCACACTTGTTCCTCATAGACCTCCTCGTCTTGGCTAATATTTTTAAGATCTACATGCCTGCAAGGACTCAGAGTAAACATTAAGTAGCAGAACTGTTCAGCCTCAATACTGATAAACCTTAGAACAGTTAGAACAACTTAGACCCTTAGAACATGCACCCCCATCTGAGCTCATCCCACGCAAGTCCACAAATATACCCATTCTACCTGGTGGGAGGCTCACAGCTAACTCTTTAAGGGTAGAGAAATAGCAGCAAATCCACTGTCCACGTATTCAGTTTTGGAAAATCTGCGTCTACAATCCTCTACAATGGTGAAAAAGTGGCAAGACTCGCTGTCATTTCATTTGAAGACATAATATACTGCAACTCCTGATTTCGGTGATTATGGATTCGTTTTAGTGATCATGGTCTCATGCGTCGTCCTCAGCCTTAGTCTCCACAGTGCGTTCACCCTGGCAGACGGCGCCAGGGACACAGGCACAGGAGCAGGCCCTGGACACAGCCCTCTGCTGAGCAGGGGACAGCAACAGAGGGGCAAGCCTGTGGTGAGCTGCAGAGAGAGGCCAACTCCAGTCTGACCAACCTGCGCACTCTGTCAACAACCTCACCACAGGTTCCGCCCTGGAGTATGTTGCCAGAGTGAACACACACGGTCTTAAATCAAAACGACACACATACGATGAGTGACAACTACGTTCTTTTTTGTTGTTGTTCATTTTGTTTGTTTTCTTAAATTTGTTTAGCTGTTATTAAACAGTGAATGGTTATGATTTTCATGAGTGGTTTGGTATATTATGTACACTTGGTTCTTATTTCGTCGTCTCAGGAGCTGAATGGTAACACGTCTCCGGAGGAGAGATAACATTCTTGAGTCTGGGGGGAGGGGTTGAAGGGTTATGAGGATTAGGAAGGTTTAGGGTGGGGTACCTTAAGGGCTGAGGCTTCAGGAGCCTGCAACCAACTAGAGAAAGAGCACACATGGAGCTATTACAGAGATGTACCCACTGGCTGAGGTGAGGGGGGTTCGTGCTCCTTTCAGAACAAGGACGAAAGGGGAATATCCATTTTGGAATTAAATGACATTTCAAATATCAAGGATTCGGAACCATCTTCTTATCCTGGCACACTCAAACAGGCATTAACACCCACCCACCCACCCACCCACGCACACACACACACACACACACACACACACACACACACACACACACACACACACACACACACACGCAGACATATCACCATTTAACTCTTCTTTAATTGAAGGCAGGAAAGTCTCCTTTCCACAAATACACACAAACACTCCATCATCTCCTTGTACACAGTGTCACACACAAACGCACATGTGCATGTACGCACGCACACACGATCTATTTTATCGGATATTGCTGCACCTTGTAACAGTAGAGGGCAGAGCACGACACATCTTATGGCAAAAACCACAGTCACTTTCTATGGATTCCTTAAAAATGACCAACAAACAAGCAAAGGAACAGCAACATTAGTCACAGCAAATTTCTCGCTTTTATATGTACATAAGAAAGTGATGTGGAGTGTGTGAGTATGTTTGTGTGTGTGTGTGTGTGTGTGTGTGTGTGTGTGTGTGTGTTTCTGAGTGTGTGTATGTCTGTATGTGTGTGGAGGGGGTAGTATACACCCCCCTCTGAAAAGAGAAAACGAAGAGAAGGGGGGGAGAGAGAGAGAGAGAGAGAGAGAGAGAGAGAGAGAGAGGAGGGGTGGGGTGGGTGCAGTGAGGCTGTGGTGCCCGTGGTTTGGGTGGGGGTGTTAAGGTGGGGGTCTGGGGATGTTAAGATGGGGCCTGGGAGCCAGCTGGGAATAGCTGTTGGAAAGCCCAGGCGCTCACCTCTTCTTGGGGGCCTGAGCCGTGCGTGGAGGGGTGACTGGCCGACCTGAGTTCACGCCCCCGTACTGATACTTCGCTTTCTTCTCTGACGGCTTCAAGATCTGAATGATGCACAAAGGGAAAGAGAGAGAAAAACAGAGAGAAGGAGAGAGAGAGAGATGGGCAGGGAGCAGAGGGAGAAAGAAACAAGATGAGCACCAAGATGAAAACATGAAAAAAACACACCTAACTGTTCATGCATTGATTTGTGTGCAAAATGTCTCTGTTGGCATGCATTTTTGTGTGAGTGTGTGTGTGTGTGTGTGTGTGTGTGAGAGAGAGAGAGAGAGAGAGAGAGAAGAGGGAAAGCTACCTGAAAAGAGCACATGAGAGACTCGTCCACACTCATCATTCCTCCGGCATTGTCAAACTCCCCGCAGTAGTTGGGAGCTGAGAACAGCGTCACCAGCTGTCGCTTGGCAAAGAACTCGTATCCATCCTCCACCACCTGACACAAACAAACAAACACAAACACAGCCCGTTAATCTCCACTCTGGGCTATCACGGCGGCTCTGGCTCCAGACCACAAATCACAGTAATGGCCTGAGCGAGCATCTTAAACTCCACCTCAGCTGAGGCAAAGAGTAGGAAGACTCAAATTCATCACAATTACGGGACACAGAATGCAATTTCATCACAATTAGTTCTTATCATCATTCATCATCCATCAACCATCACTCAGCTGTGCTACTGTTACAGTTCTTGGAAGATGCTCTTGTCTGTAGTGACTTACAATGTCAATGTATATATATAATTTAATTAATGTGACAATTAACAGTTTAGTCCTATGGGCTAGATTAATTTTAGTTTTTCCCATAAGCATACAGAGCATGATTCTGTTAGGAGAAATAAAAATTGTTTTTAAATGCAGATGGAAGACCAGGATGGAGATCATTAGAGCATCACTAGGATGAAGAGCATGAGGTAACCTGCTCTGCCAACAAGGAAACACACAAAAGGACTTTTCACTGTGACTGAAATGTTGGCTGAAATGTACACATCCACTGTAAAACATGGATATGCACTAAGCTAAGAGATGCCGACATCAAAATCTAAACATAAGCCATTAAAAAAGGAGTGAAGAAGCAGCCATTTTTAATTTTTCCTTGCACCTGTAAAGACAGTGTACCTGGTGTGCTCTGCAGATGAGGTCCAGGTCGTGGCGGTTGAGAAACTTGCTGACCACATCAGCCCCGAAGGTGAAGGAGACGCCGCGATCATTCTCACCCCAGCCCTGCACGTCCTTGTCCGGGTCTGACCACAGCAGGTCGCACAGCAGCCCTGTCAATATGTGCACACAGAATATAAAAACACAAGTTGTAAAGCTCATAATGTCAGCACATATCCTTACTGCTTGTGTGTGCAAACTCTCCAGCACAGAGAGCAGAGGGAGATCAACGAAAATGATAAATGGCAAACAACACATTCGGTTTGTATACAGTGCTTAATAATGTATGGTTTGTGTGTGTGTGTGTGTGTGTGTGTGTGTGTACAGTAGTGTACCTGTGTCTGGTACATCTGTGGGCCTCATGATGCGACGGATCTGTTCCATGGACTGCAGGTCAGGAGAGAGCCCTGTGGAGTGAGAGAGAGAGAAAGAGTAGGATCAGACCCTAAGATAACAGAGGGGAGCAGAGTCATACAAACACACATAACTTAACACAGCCAGAGACACAGATGTGCATACACACACACAGCCACACAGACAATAGGATCAGACACAGTTAAGAGTGTGGATCAGACACACACACACACATCATTGAATGCAGCCTGATAGAGAGAGACATGCACACAGATGGCCAAACAGACAATATTCCAGACACAGATAAGACTACAAGCACAAAAAGGAAACTACAGATTGGACAAGTGAGTGACTGGGCAGAGAGACAATTCAATGAATGCACAGCACGCAGCCAGGGACACAGACAGGGCCGACAGACAGACAGATGGGCTGGCCAATAGCCAGCCAGACTAAACACTCACCGCCATGACAGCAGAAGATCTTCTCATCGATGATGGCAGCTATGGGCAGGCAGTTGAAGCAGTCTGTGAAGGTCTTCCACAGTTTAATATTGAACCTGCGCTTACCTGCAGATTAGGATTTGTGATAAAGCAACAACATGTTATTGTCAACAGAGGTATTTGTGTGTCTTCCTAATTATATGCCTGGACAATGGTACATTTTGGATCCCACCCTCCAGTTATACTGAAGTGCAGTGAGACTGTGATTAGTTGCTATGACCACGTCATTCCACCGTCTCTGAATCATCTCCTATTTCAGTCTGCAAAGGGGGATTATTCCTCATAAAACCTCAATACAAGAAAGAAATGTTCCCCTCTATTTTCATGTACTGTAGGAGGCTCTAAAGAGAGAACATATGCATGTGGACATGAAATCACTTCAGTGTCCAATCAACTATAGGATGTAATGAGGAATAAGAAACATAAATGCTTAAATAAGTTCATTATTATGCATACTGCAGATGTTGCAGTCGTTAGTTGTAAAGAAAGCTACAGACAGATTTGATGGCGTCACAATACAAAATATCTAAGTGTGTGTGTGAGTGTGTGTGTGTGTGTGTGTGTGTGTGTGTAAGACGCCATGCACTCACACTCGTCATAGAAACCATAGATGCGGTTGATAGAGGCGCATTCGTGGTTGCCACGCAGCAGGAAGAAGTTCTCAGGGTACTTAATCTTGTAGGCAAGCAGCAGGCAGATGGTCTCCAGCGACTGCTTGCCCCGGTCCACGTAGTCGCCCAGGAACAGGTAGTTGGCCTCAGGCGGGAAGCCCCCGTACTCGAAAAGTCGCAGAAGGTCTGTGTACTGCCCATGAATGTCCCCTTTATGGAGAGAGGGAGAGACAGAATACAATAAATAGAATCAGAAGAAGAGACAAAGAGAGTGAGAAACAGAATAAGAGATGGAGAGAATCATCAAAACTGGAACAGAATCAACACAAAGACACATATTAGTTTGTACTGTACAAAAACAAATTGTTTAAAGAATTAGCCAAGATGATCGCCAGAGAGAGGGAGGGAGGGTGCAAGAGAGTGATTAAGAGAAAATGAGAGAGACATTAAGAGAAGGGAGCGGGGGCTGATGTCTGACTGCTGTCCTTGCGGCTCTGATGAGGGTCTTGTTCTGCAGACTCTCTCGGGGGCGGGGAGGCCATTTATATCACAGCGTTCCACTTTTTGCCCTACACACCAGTCACCCCCTCTCCTCCCTCCCTCGTTCTCTCCACCTATACACACACATGCACGCACGCGCACGTACGCACACACACACACACACACACACACACACACACACACAAAACACACACACACACACACACACACACACAAGCACACGTACGTGCGCACGTGCACACACTCTCTCTCTCTCTCTCACACACACACACACACACACACACACAGACTCCTCCTCTCGCCCCACCCCCATGGTCCTCTATATGCATTAGCCTGTATGGTATTGTGGCAGAGCAGGGTGAAGGCAGGGGCATGTCAGAGCTGGACTAATCACAGAGCTGCACACCAAGGGCAATAACACTGCAAAGCCAGAACAACACATGTCCACAGCAGACAAGCCCAGCTCTGGCCAAATGACTACAGAAAGTTGAGTTAACACATACAAACGTGTGCATGCATGCATGCACGCACGCACACGCACACACACCGACCACACAGAGACAGACACACACACACACACACACTTTACATAAAAGCTAAAGTGGAAATGAATGATGTCATTTCACCTCCTACACTTTGGTAAATTGGTATGATGGGTCTGAAATGGATTTAATGCTCTGGACTGCAGCAAATCCTCAATTTTTCAGACTGACTCTGAGAGGAGGATGACACCACTGGACCACCATTCACTGAGTACAACTAACCGACTTAAAGAGACGTGCTCTGATCGCTGGTCTCTGGCACGCTCCTCCGGACTCCCGCTCTCACCCACAGAGCCAGAACACTGCAGCTTTTAAGCCCACAACCAGCGGTTTCAAGGGCAGACAGGCAGGCAGGCTCTGCAGCCATGTAACCAATCACTTGCTCACTTGCTCGCTCACTCACTCACATCCAGACACACACAAGAAAGTCACATACATATAAACGTACAGTGCATGCACATGTACACACACACAGCAATGGACATACACACACATTCACACACACACACACACATATTCACACACACATACACTCAGACATGCGAAGACATGCACGCACACATACATCAACCGACACACGCATGCACGCACACAGCAATGGACATAAACACACTCATTCACAGACACACACACACATGCACACAGACACAGCAATCATCGCATGCATGCACAGAGAGTCATGCAGCGCTAGGCGTCTTCTGCTTTTGTTTATGTAGCTGCAGAGTTGCAGAGACAGCCGTGCACATGAGCACTTCAGTGCCTCTGGCAAGTGCCAATTTGGTTTAACGGGAGCTGCTGACGACAAAGTACATTGTTGGAATTTTACACTTGGTAATTTAAATTGGCCATAAACCTGAAAGGGAGGGCAGGAAGTCCGCCTGACCGACCCATCCAGAGACAAGGAGGGGAGATGGACTGCTAATGTTGCGGGGGCCATAATAAAATTGGCTTGTTCTGGGTATCATGCTCAGGAAGTTAATCGTTAAAATAATTAAGATAATTATGGCCTATAAGGGTAACAGAGCTCATAAACTAAATTTTACAAGTGTCAAAACACACACACACACACACACACTCTAATGTTCCACCAGAGTAGGGTCAGGTTGAGACCAGGATACGTTTGAGAAGTGCCAGGCCTTCTGCCAGCTGGCACCCGGCTGTACTGCCCGGCTGATGACCCACAGGTATAATAGTGTCCTACTCGTCAAAGTGCCACCACCAAGCATCCCATAAGAATGCAGAATGCATCGCAGTTTATTAAGCAGGTGGTGAACAAAAGTAGGCTAACTGATGGGTCACATGTATTAAAGGATGTATTAAATGGGAACATATGGGCATGTATGACCCATGCATGTCATTTGTGTATGTGTGTTTGTATGTATGTGAAGTGTGTGTGTGCATGTTTGCACACTCACCACAGATCTTGAGCGGCGCCTCAAGCTCCAGTAGAATTGGCTGGCTCAGAAAGATCTCGCGGGACTTGATGCAGAGCCCACGTACCTCCGCCTCCGTCATCTGCACAATCTTCCCTGGTCTGCATCCTCGCACTGAGACAGAGTGAGAGGGGGAGAGAGAGAGAGAGACAGAGAGAATGAAGGAAAATAAAAAGAGAGAGAGAGACAGAGAGAAGAAGGAAAATGAGAGAGGTGTTAATCCTTCTCAACACAGTCTCTTCTCTTTCTTAGCTATATGCCTTGGCAACTCTGGTGTGGAATCTCTTATTGGGTGAAAGAGTGAGTGTGTGTATGTGTGTGTGTGTGTGTGTGTGTGTGTGTGTTAAGAGCTCCACTCAAACAGATGGCTTGCCCCTGTTTAAGCCTTCAGGTGACACACCATTAGTGTCAGCACACTATCACCTACTAACTAACAATCTCTAACAGTCTTTTTTACTGTACACACACAAACACCCGCATGCACACACACACAAAAAAAGGTGAAAATATCCTGACCAACTCCTTGCCAGATGGTTCTGGATTCCATGCAGCTGATGGGGGTAGCCTGATAGACAGAAAAACTTACAGAGGAGGCCTTGGAGGAGTGAGGCTCTACAGCAGTGTGTGTGTGTGTATGTGTGTATGTGTATGTGTATGTGTTACTGCATTACAGTATTAGTCAGAGTCTATGTTCATGTGAATATGTTCTATTTCTCTCACCATGCACGAACGCAATCACATAGTTGCACAGCCTGTCTGTATTTCCTGCTTAACACTTTGTGTCCTACCAAGTGCATACAAATGCATGGGTGAATGGGGGGGGCCACATCACAGCTCGGCACGGACTACAGTAAAGTTTGCCCCTGGAGGCCAGCTCCAGGCCCATGTCTGCTGCTAGTGGGAGTGGAGCCATTCTCTCTTTCTGCCTCCTCCCTCTGGCCTGACTGGTTGGCTGGCTCTTTCTCAGCAGTCATCAGGTCAAAGTGGACTGGACAGGAGGTGCTCCAGGATCCAGCCCTGCCCTGCCCTGCCCTGCCCTGTCCTGTCCTCTCCCCTCTTGGCTAACGTGCCAGCAGCAGTGATTTCAACAACAGTAGCGGTAGCTTCTCCTTCAAGCACTGCTTTTTTGGGGGGATGGGGGGCAGATGATGAAAGTTAGCCTACATTCCAAAAATGAGAAGCGCCAACACGTGTTGCACAGAGATGATGGATCGACGGATCACCCGAAGCGCTCACCCTGCTCATCATTAGCATGTCTACAATCAGGCCAGTCACATCAAAAGCAGGCCGGTGGCCCTATTCAAGGTGTGCCACCAACACTATTGAGAGCACTGAACTGGGTCTGAGTTGGACTTGGAAACACACACACACACACACACACACACACACACACACACACACACACACAGCATCACTTAGCCTAAAACTCCAAGACAACACACATTCTCTGTTCCTAATCATGCTAACTTACCACTGACTCACACGCTTCAATGCTTTTGCACTGATACAATATAAATCTGACGTCACAGTAAATACTAAAGGTGTGCCTTGAAAACACACTGAGTAGGGCTACACTGCAGGGTAGGGCACAGTTGTTTTTTTAATCTCCTTTAGGCGTGGGGCGGAAAGAGTCCTCTGTTCAGAATAAGCTCAGAAAATGTTTTAGGATCTGATTAAAAATCATAATCCATGTTGGCACAACTGTGAATTTAACTCAGCTCTCAACACACTGTCAGATTGTATGCAAATTCTTGAATTCCCTACCTGTTCAGACAACCTTGCACCTTCTTAGAGCAATGCATCTGTTTTCCAGCATACTACCAACTACGCCCAGAGGTTAAGAGTCTGTTTGCCACTCTTTCAGACTCTTAAGAGAAAAGGTGGCACACTGCCACCTGTGCGAGTCTCCAGCTGTGCCTTAGTTCAGAGAGGTCCTCTACATGATGTATAGATGTGATGGATGAATGCTAGGTGACCTTTGGCAGGACTTCTTCCATTCCAACAAGGACTTCTTCCATTCCAGCTAAAAGCAGAAGTGCGCACTATACACTAAACTGGGCCTGCCAATGCCCAGGATCTCAATTCCCATCGCTGTACATTTTAAATAGCCACAAGTACTGACACGCGGGCATGCACAGACACATGCACGCGCGTGCATACGCACACACACACGCTCGCTCGCTCGCTCACTCACTCACTCTCTCTGTCGGTCTCTCTCTCTCTCACTCACTCACTCACTCACACACACGTACACACTAACACACACACTCTCACACACACACACCTTTGAGACTCCTAAAATAAAGGAGTGAAGAGCAGCACTCCTGCCAGGACTGACTCCCATAACAACACCTGTGCATCTCATACAAACAGGTCAAAACATTAACCTTTAGAAGGACACTTTCTCCAAAAGCATATCCATGCAAATACATATTCTCATGCTTGTCATGTCCTGCCAGGAATACACATTGAAAAGGGGAGAGGGTATGGTATCCGAGAGTGGGGGGTGGTGGTGAGAGGAGAGGAAAGCGAGGGCGAGGGAGGGAGGGAGAGAGTACGAGTAGCAGGTGGCTGCCACTGCTGTGCATATATTTTGTTCCAAGTGGGACAGAGAGCCATGCGAACTGTACACGAACAAGTGAATATCTATTATGTTTTCAATTCCTGCTTTATTCACTAAAGATCCTTATAACTATGTCAACTCCAGCCTGTCGAACCATGTTATTGTATCAGATTTTACAAAGGCATTCAAATAGGAGGGATAAGACAGCCAATAAAGACAGTGTATTTTTGTTTGTTTAAATTATTTCTTTATGCTACTTGGAAATAATGTGACGGATAAAAGTCGCATAACGACTGTAACAGTTGTAAAGCCAAGCTCGCTGACTTCTCAAGAGGAAATGTAACATTTGAGCTGCTGACAAGATTGGGCGACACTTTTACCATCATAGTGCAACCATTACTCAGGACAATGTTTTCGAGAGATTCGTGGTCGTGCACAGAATAACGAAGTGCGTGAAGTAGGAAGAACTGGTGGCGGGCAAGGCCGCCTCCATCGCAGCGTACATTAACGTTACTGGGCTACTAGCAGGCACAAACCATAGAAGCAACCCGCAGCGCACATCTACAATGGTAATATGGGGGTGTGTTCCTAGGCTCCCGCTATGGTTACATGTTATTTCTTGATATTGAAAAACACATTAATCCAAACAATGCCTTAGCTCAGACACGAGATCAATGTCAAATTAACATCCATTTCATCTAAGGCCGTTTACGTTTACGAGGAGACTGTCTTATTGCAGTCCAAAACATCTGACAAAAAACAGGCAGGGAGAGCTTCTGGCTTGACGACAACGACAACGTTAGCTAACTAGCTTGATGCCTGGGTTACCAACAGCGCAGTCCACTAAAACGAACAAGCTGGCGTTAGCTAGATACACAGTTCGTCGAAAATATGGTCACTGGTTTGCCGTGGGTAGGTTAAGAAGCGCTATATGTTATTTTTGGAAAACAAGATGTAATGCCACAAAGGTAGTTAGATAACCAAGGGCTAACAAACTGTACTTTGACCACATCTATCGTTGGCTAACGTAACAAAAACAGAACTGTCAGGCAAGCTAACGTTACATGCGTGTCTGATAACGTTCACTTCCTGGAAAAGTCATTTTAATGTAACACTGACAACAACAAAGTTTCCGTAACAACAAAAATAGCAAATATTATTGGAATTTGGTATGGTAATGTTACCTTCTAAGAGTCGGGAGATGATGCTGTCAACGTTAAGCTCACCCTCCGCCATCTTCTGAGAAGTACTGTGAAGAACTGCGATTCTCGTGCTCACAGCCAGAGGGCGACAGTGATGTTAGAGGACAAACGCTTGTCTCCATAGTGCGTTTATCTGTAGCCTATTTGTATATTTACAATGGAAAGGTGGACAGGCCTACAGTGTGTACATGCGCGTGTTTGTTAAAGCAATACTATGGACATTTGGTGTAAACCTAGTGAACCAGCAACTTAAAACCAACAGACAAAACCTTCAAAACATTTCCAGTCTTTATGGCACTGCTAATTGCTAATTGTGGCATTATATCAGCAATGTCACACTATAACTAGTTTTTATTTCGTGGTTTCCTACTCTCCACCCAGATCTCCAGGTCCTGGATGGCTGGTGGGAATAACACTTGTGTATCCAGTAGATCCAGGGTGGATGCTATTCACCCTTTATATGACTATGCCATGCAAATGAATCTGGAGATGGCACCAAAATACTATAGTAGCCTATAATAAAAGTATACCTCAAATAGCGCTGAAAAGTTAAATAGTGCAAAAAGTGGTCTATGACGCCTATCAGTATGGGTATTCAACTGGGTTATCAAAAATTAACAGCTCTAGCTATCTTGGCTATCATGTCTCTCAAAGGATTCAGGTTAGATCTCATGTTTCCCTTAGTTCTTCAATAAATTGTTCAGGGGAGGTATAGTCTATAAAAGGCCCTCCTGTTTCCATTACTTCAATATGAAATGGCCCGTAAAGTGGCTTTATTTTGCAAAAGAGAGAGGAAGGACAGAACTTAGAGCAATTTCTTTATTTCTTCACATTACACATTACAAACAGTTCTTAAAGTTTCTTAAATAATATTTCAATCATAGGCCTATTATATAAATAATCCAATATACAAAATGTGGTCCCAGTGAAAGCTTAATGACCTCCAATCATGTATAAAAGACAAAAGCATGGCTATAATTGTGCATTAATATACAACTCCATTAGACAATTACAACTTTGCTTTGTGTGCGAGTGTGTGTGTGTGTGTGTGTGAGAGAGAGAGAGGGCGAGTCAGAGACTATGTTCTGTATGTCCAGTGTTGTGGATGGCTTTTGGCTCTACTGAGCTGTAAAATCCTCTGAAAATGACAAGGACCACGGCCATCACAAACAGCTTTTATGTACATTTTTGATTGAGCCTATTGCTGTTTTGTGATCAATTGCTGAGACTTTTGCTACAGTGGTGGTGGATAGGTGCAATGTGTCACATAAGAAGTGGTCAAGAATCACACTTAATTGTGCATCATCCCTATAGCTCTGCACATCAAGCACAGAGGATATCTTTTGGAACAGTTAGACGGGGTGAACATTAAAACCCCGTCTCTTTCTTCCCTGTGTCTCCTCCAGCTTTCTGTATTTGCTTCAGCAAGCGCCTCCTCTGCCATGAGAAAAACATCCAAGTGACAGCCCAACCAGTCAGAAGGCCTATGACAGCCAGGACCACAGGTACCCACACAGGCACAGAGGCTGGGCACAAGAGCGCTGGAAGAGCAGTGGTGATGGTTATTGGACCCAGGGCAGATGTTGGGGCTGGGGTCGTTGGCCCTGGGCCAGGGTTGGGTTGACTGTTCTGGCGGGTGAAGATGTAAGGCTGGACCTGGTGGGGAGATAAGCAGCAGATAAGGATTTAGTTAATGTGGTTCTTCAAAACAATACATTTGAACCCTTAACACTTCAGTTCAATTATATTTTTACAGCGCCATTTACATTAGAATTGTTTCATGGACCAGTTCAAGCCAAACAAGAGACAAATACATGCCATTTTCTTATACAACTAAAATTCAAAGAGAGATTGGAACGGGAATATAATAGAATAATTAAAAATTATTTTGCTCATATTTTATATTTTTCTTTTGAGCTTTTAAGAAACAATGCTTACCTCTGTGGGACAGTAAACTTTGGTGCGGTCATATGTTAGATTGGTATAGAACTGTTTCCTGCCAACTGGCTCTAGCTGTGACAAATATTTGTAAAAAATTTTATCAATATGGATTCACAATGAGCTACAGCAAACAGAGTGTATATCTAAAGTATACTATACAGTGGTTCATGAATAGTGTTTTGTATTTGGCTGCTCACCATGTTGTTCCAGAGTGAAATGGCCATTTCGGAGTGAGTTCTGTCACTAAGGTGAAAACAGTCCAGAGCAAAGAAGCTCAGGTCAGCTTGCCCCTCCTGTATTGAGAGTAAGAGTGTGTGCATGCACATGCACAGGTAATGTTAAAGCTTCTCATTAAATGTCACTGATTTGACCAAAAACACAATCTATTTTGTATTTTTACATACTTTCTACAGGTGTGTGTGTGTGTGTGTGTGTGTGTGTGTGTGTGAATGCATGCATATGTGCGCTTGTGTGTGTGTGTATTTGTGTTCTATGCATGAAAAGCCTCTCATTGGGCAAAAGTCTCCCGGGTGCTAAAGTCAAAAAAAGCTTTTAGCTGCTTTAGAGACGGAGAAATCTGGTGTGAATCCATCAATAGTGTCATCACCCTGTTCAGTCTAACTTTGTTTCCTCACGTTCTCTCCCTGTCTGCTTCACTAACGGGCTTCATTGGTTCAATCATTCTATCTCACTTCCTCATTCCCCCGTTAATCACTGGATCCCTTTCACCTGTCCTCACTGATTGCCCCCACCTGTGTCTTGTCTTCCCCGATTGCCCTGGTTATTTATTCCCTCTGTTTCCTTCACTCCCCGTCAGTGAATTAGCAAGCCTGCACGCGTTTACTGCTGAAGGCAAGCCTCCAATTCTGACTCTCTCTCTGTCTCGTTGTTTCCCCTGATTGTTTACCCGTGTTTGTTTTCCCGCAAGGGTTCTGTTCTCCGTTCTGTCCCTGTTTGTTTTCTGCCCTTTAAGATCATCTGCCTATTGCCGAACTCGGACTGCCTGTGACCTACGCCTCTGCCTCTCTGCCCGTGATATTGACCCATTGCCTGGCCACGACTTGTTCTCCGTCTGCCTCTCCTGGTTTTCGACCCGTGATCTGCCTCGATTACGTTCCACGTCCCAGCCTTGGTGTCTGACCCGCCGCCTGCCTACGACTCTCGCCTGCTCTCCTGCCCCGGCTTCTGACTCGCCGCCTGCCCGACCACGAGTGCTCCTGCTTGCCCCTCCCCGCTCTGCACGCTTCCTACTCCTCCGCGCCGTGGGCGCTCTCACAGAGCACATCCACACTCCAATTCCCCCCTAACCCTTAAATAAAGACTGTTGCAACTCGCTGCAAACGTGGTCCACCCTGTCTGTTTCCTGACAAATAGCCCTGTTGTTCAAGGCCAGCGAATGCTGTCTCTAGGAAAAAGAACCAGAAAATGTGATGCAGCATAGACTGAATAATGAACCAATAACTAATGTTAACTGAATGGGGCATAGCAAAATTAAACTGTAAAGAAGTTACTATGCCCCATTTCCTTAGCGTTAATTGCTGGTTCACTATTCATTATGTATTGTATTACATTTTCTTGTGCTTTTTCCTACCAACAGCCCAACGGTAGGGCTATGGATTGATTCACAGCAAATTTCTCCTTTTCATCATCTTAGAATAAGATGATGTTTGATTATGTTGTGAATTTAGATATGGGGACTACCCACCCCAACCAGGGGCATTATAGAATGCCTGGAAAATGGCTGGAGGACCACAGCAAAATCTTCCCGGTCATCATAGCGCCCATCAGACACTAAGTGCTCCAATGCCACCTGGAGAGAATGAAATAAGGAAAAGAAAAAAAAGTTAAGAGAATAAACTGGTCAAGATCATGCTTCAGTAATCACCAGACAAGCAGTTAGTGTAATACGAAGCACCAATACCAAAATAATAGATATCAGACAAGGAGATAGTTAGACAATAGTTGGCAATTAAAAAGGTTTAATTTCTTATTTTATTAGTGTCAATATTTTAACTATGGCGTTTTAATCTCATGATAAAAGGCATCAGTTAAAATAAAAAATATTTTGTTGTCAAGGCCTGTTCCATCTTATTCCACTAATTAAGGTTTTATTGTTTTTATAGTTATACAACATCATTATAGTTTTGATTTGTGACTACAAGGAGTTTAGTCCCCATCCATATGGGGGAGCTTGACCTTTTCTTACCTGGTACTCCATGTTTACCCTCCTCAACTCCTGTAGCTCAGGAGAGTTCTCCTGAGCAAACACTACACATGGACATTTTTCCCTACACACACACACACACGCACGCACACACAAAGCATTGATATTAGTGCAATTGTGTGATAGTGATTATGTTGTGTGAATTTAGATATGGGGACTACTACTGCTACTGAACATCACTCAGTAGTATTTTACATTGAAAATGGATATATGTAGATATATGCACTTTTGTCCCCAGTCTTTATGCATGTATACATTTAATAATCAATATTAAATGTAATTAATCTATCTGTATTAAATAAATAATCAATATTATCAATTTTAAATTAATAATCTATCCGTAATACACATCATATACATATTACCTTGGAAGCAAGCTACATGTCAGACTTGCTTTGTTGAATTTCTTCAGCAAATCAACTTCTGGAACTTGAATGAGGTTTACCAACACCCGTGGCATCTAGAAGCAAAGCATCATATCACATGTATGTATGTGTGTGTTCAAGCAAGAAAAGGAATTAGATTAACAGGCAACCAGTTTCTTAAACACTTCGACAAACTCTCCTGTATTGTGCTCAGTTACCTCCATCTTTGAGTCATCATGCTCTTACCTGGTTATAAAGAAGATCCAGGCTATCCATAATATTTTTAGTGAAGTTCATTGATGAAAGATTACCCTGTACAAGAAGAGAAAAAGATGAATCAAGTGTGGTAAGGTCTCAGTTATGTTTGTCAATGTGTATTTGTGTGATTTGTGTGTGTGTTTGTGTGTGGAGAGAGAGAGAGAGGAAAAGAGAGACATCTCACTTGGTCACTGCAGTAATTGCACAAATCATTGACTCCAACAAGCAATGTAACCAGCTTCCAGTCTTTTGCATAATTGACATCCTATAAGAAATGAATTGCATTAAATAATTGTAATACATTCATGTTTTGATATTGAGTATATTTTTCTTTTATATATTCAGTGCTTTCTTTGCTCCATTTCAGGAAAAGAGGGAAGAGAAATACAGTACCTTACTGCTGTTCATGGCCTTCATGAGAGACATGATCTGTGCTGGGATGTCACTGTTTGGGAAGATGGAGTCATTAGTAAACAAACATACATACATGTATAAAAACAGATCTCATTTCAGCACACACCAATGACTATATATATAGTCATTGCACACACACACACACACACACACCCACAGAAAACTCACGAGGACTGAGCTTCAGCAATGGCCATGTTGAACCCTTTATTGAGTGCCACTTGATCCCTTGAGAAGCCTTTGATGGTGGGGTTAAAGTTCTTCAGAATATCTGAGACAATAAAACAGGAAAGGATGGTGGTGTTTGGAGGTTTTAGGCTGACATAGAGTATTACCATGAAAGATAATATATTTCAGGCAGGTTGCATCCACTCACTTGGCAGAGTAGTGGTTGTCGTTAAGTCGTTGTCCCCTCCAATACTGAGAAAAAAAAAACGTTAGTTGTTTCTGCTCAAGCAGAACATTCTAACTTTAAAACGAACCTTAACATGAGTGTGCATGTTTGTGTGTGTTTGACACATTCTCCTTGCTCACCTCCATGAAACACCCCTGTAGTCTGTTTTGAGGCTATTGTAGTTTTTTGCTTTGGCAGCACGTCCAGCCTATAATAGCCATCAGCACACTTATTTAAAAAACACAGAATCCATGGCATGCACAATGCTATGAAACCCAAATCACTGACAGGATTAACCTGAACAAAGAACACCTCCGCATTTAGAGAAGATGGGAGATGAGAGAGACGGATTTCAAAAGGGAAATCACTCAATGTGTGCCCAAGCAACAGCTAATGGGCCATTAATGCTTGATACAGGATAGTCAGGTTACAGGTCGAGCGTTTTTGTGTGCAAACTCTTCACAGTGACACACACACACACAAACTCACTCACCGTAATAGAGTCACCTAGGGCGCCCACAACTTTGATGTCAGCAGGCCTCAGTTTGTGAACTAGAAGAGAGAAATGAGAATCACTATTACCTCTGCCTACCACACATGTTCACATCCCATTGGGAAATAGTCCATATAATTCCTTCCAAACCAGACCCTCGTTCTACATTTTCATTTAGTACAGAGTGGTCTGGACATTCAGTAGTAAGATTTGATTGCTTGCTTGAGATTTTTCAATTTAAAAAGACTGGATCAGCCCCTGACTGATAGCTCGCCTTGACTGACAGCATTCTAGCTCTGCATTCACAATGCCTTCCTCTGTTCGTTGATTGGACAGTTTAAAATGCCTCCTGAGACAAGTTCAAATCCAGACTACCACTGTATGGAGATAATAATCAAGTGGAAGTGCTAGGAAGGTATAGCCAGGCTTTTCAGGTGTTTTCTTCACTTTTTCATAGACGCATGAAATTTGGTATACTGGTGCTGTGAGCATTGTGGCAGCTGTGGTGGCCATTTTGCTTTCTGCCATTACCAGACATGTATTTTTCATCATACCTCCTGAACTAAACAATAAAATGCTGGAAAGGTGATGGCGATCCGTATGTTTTCCTGGTCAAGAATTGCAATGATACCATGACATCATAAATGCCTTGTGGTCGCCAAAGCAAACAATTTTTGATCTCCTCCATAACTGAACTAACCTAAGCATTTTGCCTCATACCTCCAGTACCAAACATGACAATAGAGAAAAAAGATCCCTATCCCTATGTTTTGATGGTCAAAGGTTACAATGATACCATTTACAATATCATAAAATGCCTTGTGGTTGCTGTGGCAACCATTTTTACTCTCCACCATAACCAGTGTTGGGCGTTACACTTTACAAAAGTAATGTGATTACAGTAATGTCTTACTTTTTGCTGTAATACAGTATGTAGCATAAAAAGATCACTACTACAAATAAAAAAAAACTTTTGAATGAATTTGTTGTTGTGTTATGAGATTTGCTATTGTGATTTTTATTGGCATTTTGTTTTGTGATTTGTCATTATTATATTTTATTATTATTTGTTGTTGGGATATTTTATTTGCCGTTGTGTTTTCTATGTGTTGTTGTGCTTTGCACTTCAGGGCCATCATAAATTACTTATTAATTTTCAGTAATATGTAACAAAGCGTTTCTGCAATAGCCTAAGGGTCAGTTATTATTCCTTATGTTATCTGAAGTAGCATGCCCATATTTACCCCACTACTGTATTCTGCACAGGCCTGTAATGGTGTGGCTGATCAATAGCCTAGCAACTTTAGCCTGAGTAGGTTAGGCTGTAATGCCTAATATAATATCACAGTCTATAGGCCTTACTATCAAGACCTATATACAGTATTTTGTCTGTGTGTGGTGGTGGTAGTGGTGCAAAACCAAGGGGTACAAAACCAAGATAACTCTGTGCATCACAAAATCAAGCAGGGGTCGGCAAGTAATTTAGGCCACAGGCCAGATTTTTTTTCTCGCCACTAGGTAACGGGCCAGAGCCCAGCCTATGGCTTAGTTAAACACTCTGCGGTAAGAACCCTCAAAGCTTTACTGACAAAAACCTGGTCTACATGGAGAATAGTCAATATGAAAAAGGTCTATAAAAATACCTAATCACAATGAATAAACCATGTGGCATGTGCGCAAGCTCATCGATAGTCTCTTTCTAGGTTGATAATTAAATTTTCTTAATGGACTTTATGTCTATTGAGTCGTCTGCAACTGTAAAATGGTCAATAATAGCAATAATAATAAATAAATTACTAATAAATACAATTTACAAAAACAATCTTTTTCTACTTTTATTTTTCGAAATACGTTGGCCGTCTCCTTACAATGTTACATTGTTTGTTTTGGCAGAAAATACGTGCAAAAACATTTGTTAGCTTTTAACAATGTCTCTGTCAAAAGCTCTTAAACGTAAAGTTGACAGCGAAAACAGGAGCTATAACGAGGAATGGAAAGACAAATTCGCCTTCATCTTACCCAGGTGAAATGTTTCTTTTTCATGCATTTCTTTTCAGGAGCATCTGTAACCACCACCTCTGCCACAGCAGCTGCCCCGCCATCATCTTAATTAATTGTATTTTAGTTTGCGTAAACGTGCTACATTGAGTTATGCCAAAACGAAATATACTTATTATAATTATTGTTTTCCTTGTTCTGAAGCAAATAGTTTAATGACAGACTGTCGGTCTGGAGTTAAGTTAAAGTTAAAGTTTCACTCATTACAAAATACTGACTCAGGCTAGGCAGGAATCACAGGCGGAATAATAATAATAATAATAAAAAAGACATGCTCGGAAAAAAACATGGAATCAGCTGGAGGGCCAATGAAAATCGGATCTAGAGCAACAACAAATAACTTTGATGTAACAAATTACTTTGAAGCAACAGTAACAAGTAATATATAAAGTATTATGTTTTGGAACTTTCAATGTGTCTGCAAGACAAGATGGATCCATGAATTCTTTTTTTGCCAAAATTGCCAAACTTTTGAATATCATAACAGAAACTGAGATTATCAGAGCATATATGCACCAGATATGCACTAAGCCTTCTTGTATTTATGAATGACTGAAGTGTACAAGGGATCGTTTTGGCTCATAACCTTGAGGTTTAACAGCATAAACAATATATTTTTAATTAACCCGTCACATTCATGGCTAAAAGTCTCAGATTTAAAATTTTTGTTTAGCAATATTTACTGTTTAAGGTTATGTGGTGGTGATTTTCTGTTTCTAGATTACAGTTTAGTAATCAGATAAACACTACAAGTAAATAGCTTCACTAGTATAAAACAAATGGCCCAACTTTGTTGGAAATCCACTTTACACTGTGTTTTGTCTGTGGCAAAAATGACCATCCAACATAATTTTGCATATTAATCTTCCAATCTGTTTTCTCTAAGAGAAGAGGTAAAATCATTTGTTAACAGTGCTTCTCCCTAAATAAATGTGCAGTTGAAATACTTCTTCAGTATGCTATGTAAGATGTGCAGACAAAGACCCAGACCAAATACAGTCAGCCAAAATGATAGATGCAGCCAACAAATGCGTGTTGACTTTTATGTCAGCATGGACAAAATCCTAGGTTCTTAGGATTGTTTACAGAACCTTGTTGAATCAGTGCTATGAAGTTCTGAATGCAAAACAGGGTCCAACCTGGTACTAGAAAGGTTTGTTTGCTAGGTGAAAGTACAGACACTGTATTGTCAGGCTGATGAAAAAATGGATTCAAATCTGCATAACATTCATATAACAGATGATGATACAAAATCCAGAGGGTTCTCAGATGCTGTGATTTCCTTCTACATCATTGAATTTACCATTAGGTATTCAGTTGGATATTTTATGATGTTGTAAATGGTATCACTGTAATCCTTGACCATCAAAACAGTGGAAGACATCACTTTTTCTTTATTACCATACTTGGTCCTGGACGTGTGTAAAATACATGATTCAGTTATGGTGGAGAGCAAAATGGTTGCTTTGGCAACCACAAAGCATTTTTATGATGTCATGAATGGACTGCGTGTGTAATCCATGATCATGAAAACAGGGGTTGCCATCACCTTTTCTGCATTTTATTGCTTGGTTCAAGAGATATGATGATAAGTACAGTATTTGGTAAGGGTGGAAAGTAAAATGGCCACCACAAGGTGTTTTTTTGCGGCGCCAAACTGTACAAGTGTACCTAATTTCATGCTTTTATGAAGATGTGAACATTTTTATCACAAATAACTTGGACCAATAGACAAGATAGTATGGCTTTCAACATGCATTATTATTCAAAACATTATTCAAGAACATTGTTTGGTGCACAATATCATGACATGCAGACATGCTTTCTGATATAGCCCAAATATATAGAATTATGTTAATTAAGAGTTTCCACTTTCTCCTTCTCTTCTACTGAACCCCATGTTGCCTTTTGTCAGATCCACTCCCCCTACCTGATGAGGGCACATTGGCAGAAGGAGACACATCCTTGCAGGAGAAATCTCGGCCCCAGTTCTTGATATGGACACAAACAGAAAACAGCAGTTGGCTAGAGCTTTCATGTTAAGCCAACAAGGGCAGCTGATCTTAAAGACAGCTTTGAAAATGATGGCCCATTTAAAAGCACATGAATGAATTCAAATACTAAAGATGTATCCTCTTTTTTTAACATTACATTAAGAAAAGTATATTTGTTAGAGGAAAATTCTCATCATAGACCTAGGTGTCATGTTGTTGACGCAACGCTATCACTGTGAAATAATACCACCTTGTGTTGGGCCAGGGTATGAATAAAATAAAAAGAGTTGGTGACATCCAATGTGTGTGTATACTTATGGTCTCAGTCATTACAGTCAAGCTCACCGTAATTTCAGGGGGTGTAATAGTAGGTTGCTTATAGGTGTAGTTGCTGTTTTTGAAAGTCCTTATGAAAGGCGCACTCTGTAAATCAACATGTAAAAAAAAAAATCAGTCCAGACATAGTAAGGATCATAACTTCTTTTATAGACATTTATCTGGATTGTTTATCTCTTGCAATATACATTACTGAGGGTCTATCAGTATTTTCTTTGTGACAGTGTTGGATTTCAAATTCACAACAGAAGCTAGATGTTTCTCCTATGATTTATTTGTGAACTACAGCGTAAGAAAAGGTAGAGACTGTCTGTACAACGGGGGTCACAGGTCTACTGTGTGGCCCTGGGTACAATTCAGTCTGTTGTTTTCAATGACTGGCATGACATACCTGAGAGGGGCATTTCATTTGAATGCTTTCTGTGAACTTCAGAGAGGAAGACTTATAGCCCAGAGGCTCCAGCTGAAACAGGAAACACACACGTGTGTGCATGCACACACATACACACAATGAAACAGTGAACAAGGATGCACACTTCCCTAAGGTACAAGTGACAAACTGCATCACATTTCAGTGTGTTGCAGTCACACACACACACACACACACACACACACACACACACACACACACACACACACCATTCAGACACAGCAATGCCTGCACACACATGTATGAAATGAAAAGAACAGTGTAGTACCATGCTGTTCCACAGAGCTTGTGCCATTTTAGTCTGTGCTTTCTGGCTCAGGTGGAAGCAGTCAGGGGTGAAGTAAGAGCGGTCTGGGCGGCCATCCTGAGAGAGTGGAGGAGGGAGGCAATGGAGGAGGGAAAGAAAGAAAAAAAAAAGATAAAGGTTACAGGCTGTATTCAAAATCTTTTAGCCAAGTATAAATTGCTCAGTAAATGTGAGGGTGGGTATGTGTGGGTATGTGTGCGTGTGTGTTAGTGTGTGTGTGTGTGTGTGTGTGTGTGTGTGTGTATGCGTGTGTGTGTGTGTGTGTGTATGTGTGTGTGTGTTTCCATGTCTTACAGAAAGCCGGGGAATTACGATGTTTCTCAGGAAAGACTGAATGATCACAGTGAAGTCGTCACGTGTGTCGTAACGCCCACTCTCGATCAGGTCACGGACGGCCCGCTGCAGAGAATCGGAGAGGCACAGTCAGACAACGGTAACACCAAACATTGTATCATAGACTCATGCATATTCGCATCTCTCTATATGCATTAAAAGGCCCAGACTCTTTGTTCTACAGGGCCTGCCTTCCTTTCTCCCCCCTCCTACCTGATAAAGTCTGTTGAGCTCTTCCAGTCGACGCTCAGCCTCAGAGCCCGGTGATGGTGTAAGGACACAGGGGCACAGTTGACTGCACACAGGAAGAACTTACATTAGCTATGAGCTCCCCAGGAGAGAACAGATCCCAGAAAGAGACCATATGAAGATAGATAAAACAAACTGAGCAACTGTGAAACAAAGGGAGTAATAGCAGAGAAGTAAGAGAAAGAAAAAGAGCCGAGGACCTAAGGCAGAAAAAGAGGCAGATGAGACAGAGAAACTAAAACCTGGGAACGTACAAAATAGTCAGATAAGAACAAAAGATAGTAAGCAAGACAGAGAGAGAGAGAAAGAGAGAGAGAGATCTGTTGGGCACTTACTCAACCAGCCAGTTGGGACACCCGAGGGATTTGTCCTGGTGTAGGGCCCTCAGGGGAACAATGTGGAGTGGCTCTACCAGATTCACAATGGCCCGCGGCACCTGCATCAGCCATAGTCATTGAGCATAGAGATCGGTTAGTGTTAGATACTGTGTCTGTATGCAATTTATGAGGTACATATTAAATGTATATGAACAATATAAAATAAAATCAATTCAGTTCAGATTTTGTCTCCTAACCTTAAATATATTGATGTCATTTATATTATGGCAAACTAGCTGAACATCAGTATCTTACTTGTTGTTTGAGAAAGTCAAGTGTCTCTCTTATGTGTCTAACAAAGTTCTCTGGAGAGTACTGGAGCTGTAGACAGGGACAGAGAGTATTAAAGGGAACATAGAATGATGGAATGTAATATTGTACCTTGTTCTCTGATATTAAAATAGAATAAATTCAACATTAATTTGTCCAAATAGTGGGACACTCACAGAATTGGAGCAGTAGTTACACATGTCGTTTCCACCGATTAACACAGTGATGACCTTCCAGTCATTTTGAAAGTTAATACGCTAGGTGGGGGAGAGGGCATTCATAAATCACAATGGATACCAGACAAATGAAATTGAATAGACTATATTCACTCATGTGCCTATGAATTATGTATTGTATGATATTGTACTCAGTCCATTTTCTAATGCATAAGTAGCAGGGAAAATATAAAATAAGGCCAGAGAATAGTATATATTTATATATATATATCGTGTGGAACCATGGGTGTCATGAGTTAATACTAATTTGCTGCTTACTGAGTCTGTCTTCATCCTGTCCACCAAGGCCTTAGCCTGCCCTAAGATGTTCCTAATTCAAGAGAAAGCAACTGTTATAGATGGATAGATGCAGAGACAACCAATCCAAGCTACAAATACAGTAATTCAGGTAGACAGAGAAACAGACAAACAGATATGGTAAATAAATTGCATTGTCATGGTGAGCTCACTCACCCAGCTACGGCCCCTGCAACAGCCTGGTTGAGGAATGCTTGTGGTGTGTTCTCCTTTCCTTTGTCTCGGGAGAAGCCAGTCACACGGGCATTGTACTCTTTGAGAATGTCTGCACAGAGTGGATACATTAAAAATAGTCATCCATTTCAGTGCCTTCCAAGGATTTTTCATCAACTACACTGGCAGACAGTATTGTCAGACTGGTACATGGATACTCACTGGGAAGTGTGGTCACATATGCCAGGCTCTTGTCTCCTCCCACACTGCAAAACGGACAGGAAAGAACGGGAATTAAACCAGGGCTATGCATTTACGAGCAGAATTCATTTTTAACTGCCTTTATCCCTGTCAGTAAAATCAGTTTAAACTGGGTGTGCATACTGCACATGACAAAGACATGCTGTATCTAGATTTGTAACACCTCCTATAAGTGGTCTTAAATTTACTACTGCTGTGGAAGACCTGATGGAGCTTTGTTCTACAGAGAGAGCAGTCATCTTTACCAGCAGTGTGTGAGAGATATGACTGCCAGGAACTTACCTCCACGACATGCCGCGATACTGAGTCAGTACATCGAGCAGGTCGTTAGGGGCAGCACCAAGACCATTACCTGCCTATTAGAGATAGATAGATAGATAGATAGATAGATAGATAGATAGATAGATAGATAGATAGATAGATAGATAGATAAAAATAGATAGATAGATAGATAGATCGATGGACAGACAGACAGATAGATAGATAGATAGATAGATAGATAGATAGATAGATAGATAGATAGATAGATAGACAGATAGATGGACAGACAGATAGATAGATAGATAGATAGATAGATAGATAGATAGATAGATAGATAGATAGATAGATAGATAGATAGATAGATAGATAGAGAAAGGGTACAAAATTCAAAATGAGAAACATTTTTGTTTGTGAAATGTAAACACAGTCATGATAGCAGCACATAATATATGATAAGCAGACACAGACATAATATATCAAACCAATTCATGAAGAATGACAGAATAACAGAAGGCATTCAAGGAATTTTACACACCGTCAGGGAATCCCCTAATGCTGCCACCACGTTAATGTCAGCTGGACGAATCTTATGCACTGGAACGAAACAGAATATGTAAAAGGTGTGTGCATTTGTGTGTATGTGTGTGTGTGTGTGTGTGTGTGTGTGTGTGTGTATGAGAGAGAGAGAGTGTATGTGTGTGTTAACCCTCTCACCTGAGGTTGGACGAACTGTAGAGGGACTACGGTCCAGACAGGGAAGTTTAGTTCCCATTACCTAGGAACAAGTTAATGTAAACAAACTAATAAGATGTAAAGTAGTATTATAGTGTTTTGACTGACCATGTGTAACTTTAAACTTCACAACAGGACACATTTTAACATGCTAGACATATGGCACCTACTTGATCAAATATAGGAGCTACGGGGCTCTCATAGGCCTCTGATGGAGAGTTTCTCTCCGTCCTCAGGTATGGACGCTCCTAAAGGATGTAAAGATATGATTAAAAGAGAAGGAGGCGTATCCTGAATGTTGTTTTTTTTTACTGTTATCTGAGGTGCTTTATTGAATTAGTGTTGCTTTGTGTGTGAGAAGGAAATTCACAGAGCTTCTGTTTCTGTGTGCCTATAAAATTGACTAAAGAAAAACTGTGTGTGCCAATCCATCATACCAGATGACAACAGATGCCAACTAACCTCACTTGGGCACAGGATTCCAAAGCTTTTGTCATTAACATTGTGTTGCTCCTCTTTGGGTTGAAGCTGAAAGATTGAACATGACAATATGACGGGTCAGTAATGCTGCTGATATTGATGGTTTAGAGCTCTGCTTTCAGTATAGTGTTATGTAATGGCATGACTCACAAGGTTTGCCCACAACTGTAGAGCCAGCTTGTTCATGTTGAGCAACTCATTGGGGCTGCAGAACGCAGATTCAGTCTGTTTGAAATATTACGTCATGTTAAAGACAGACCACGGGATGGTGAAAAGAAAGTTATATGCAAACAATGAAAGCTATGACAGAGGAGAAATTAAAAAAAAAAATCATCTCACATTATTGTTTATCTTAATACATACATACACCACACACACACACACACACACACACACACACACACACATATCCTATTGTGTTGTATTGTTTTCACATATTTTATCTGGCAGTATGTCAGTACTCACTACAGGAAGATCAACAGACATGGGGGTGTTCTGCAGCATAACAGTAAAATCATCCTTCTTGCCATAATACTTCTTGTCCACAAGGTGGTGCTGTAGAGATCCCTGTCAAGAAAGCATACGATGTGGTATGTTTTCAGCAGTAGCTCTTGCTTAATGGAACACCACCTGGATGTCTAACCTAATATAACAACATGAACATTAAAAAATAGCATGCTGACCTGACCAGGCCTTGACATAAAACGCATACGACATATAAGATGCTGGTTAGGGGAATAAGTTTACACCTATGTTGCATATTAGACCAGTCCACAGTCATTAGATGAAGAATCTTAAATGGCAAAAGAAGAGCTGGTTGGAGGCAGTAGTGAGATAAAGAGTCCTCCTTTGCGGTTATACCTGCAGGTACTGGGGGAGTACAGCTTTCATCATCTTCAGCTCCTTCTCAGTCCTTGTCCTACTGCAAGGGCAAACGCTGTCAATGAACAAAATTAGGGAAATTAATTTAAGTCCTCCATCATGAGTATGTGTGTTAATGGCAGAATGTGTGCATGACATTGTAAAGTGTTTTGGGTGCTTGGATGAGCACAAATAACAAAGCCATGACAAAACGTCAATTAAGTGACCTTTGTTACCATGGCAATGAAGGTCAAGCCACATTAAAGACACAACATCAGTATTATGATTTATCACAAGCCATTTAGAATTTCTGTTGTGAATGTTTTGGCAAAATTATGAGTCCATTAGCAATTCACTCTACATTGATGCAGGGAACAGATCATGGATAAAAAGAGATTTTTTAACTTCATGGATCCTGTATTGGAAGCTCACCTCCGATGCTGGAAATGTTCTGGCTTGCCTGATTTATCCCACACTATGACACTGACAATTGTCTTCTTCAGCTGAGGATAAATAAAAAACACAAGCATTTAAAATACTGGCATGAAACACACAAGTATGTATTTCCTAAGATTCACTGAATTCTCAAAATCATCCTGCAACACTTACCTGAGAGCCTAAATATTCAAGTGTCTTCTCAACCTGTTGGACCGTTTCATTAACCTGAAACACACATGACTAATGTTAAAACATCAGCAAGTTATTTTTCTTTTTTGTCTCAGTGGTGACAATCACTTTGTAGTGACCATTATCTGTGCTTGCGTTCACTGAGCACTAGTCCAAAACCTTAAGAAAGACAGTCATATGGTTGGATACACCTGTTTGAGTTACCAGGTGTCTCACCTGCTCAGGGCAGACACAAAGGCTGTCTCACCTGCTCAGGACAGACACAAAAGCTGTCTAACTGCACAAACAGCAGCACCAGCTTCCAGTCATCCTGAAAGAAAACACAAACACACACACACACAAGCACACACACACACACACACAAGCACACACGCACGCACGCACACACACACACACACACACACACACACACACACACACACACACACAAAGTAATTAGTATATCATCATTATTGAGACATCACTGGATCCTTGCATGTATACCATAATTTCCAGATTATTAACTGAGGTTAATACATTGATTTAGCAAAATTTCTTCATCTATGAGGTTAATACATGGGTGAGGATTATATAGAGGATTGCATTTCTTTTCATCATTCTGCTTCATCTGATCTGATTGTGATTCAATAGGTAATGTTTAGTAAACTGAGGTTAATACATGGGTGATGTTAATACAAAGGTGAGGTCAATACAAGGTTTTGTTTTTTTAGTTTGCCTAAAACACTGACCTAAGGTTTTTTACGTGGTGCGGCTTATATTCAGGAAATTATTGTATTATTATTGCATTACATTGCATAAAGACTGTAACCATTAATGAAAACACTACAACTCAAGATGTAGTCAACATCTGAAAGAATTTCTTACTTGTTGGTAGTTAAGAGATGTAACCATTTCCTCTGGATGTTCATAAAGAGACCTGTAAAAAGCATATGAGCTTATGAATGAAACAGATAGTTTATAATCAAAAGAGTGATACTTTATAACTTTACCATACTTTAACATTAACTGTGGGTGCACAAATGTACACACACACACACACTCTCACACACTTACTTGGCCTCTGACAGATCGATACGATTGGGGCTGAACATAGACATCAGCTCTACAAGAGAAACAGCAAGAGACAGGAAATGAAATGTTGTGGCTAGATGTTTTTAGGAAGTGTTTATTCACCAAGACTCACCAACATTTAACCTTTATACATATGAATGAAAAAAATACAACCTTTCACTTCATAGAACCCTATTATTTGTGTGTAATCTGGTTAAACTGTTTAGACCTGCAAACTCTTCTGCCATCTCATGCTACCCTGAGCACTTTTGCTTGTGACAGCTCTTATCTTATAGATAAGAAATTTATTAGAGCGGCTGTAACAGTGATAAAATATTATTGTATTCTGGCATGATACCTGCGGGAAAGATACCATACGGTAGTTTTTATCACTGTCTAAAATGTTATTGCAATCCATTATGAATTGGGTAACCTTAAGTATTACATCAGCCTGACTTTATTGCACCTGCACTCATTCTGTGGGAAATGTACAAAAGTACTGATATTGGCTCTACATGACATAAATACTCAACTATTACGTGCACATATGCATATACATTCTCTTAAACACATTATCTTGCATGTGTCATACATGTTGTTCATCCTCAGTGTATGTATGTACTGTACACTAACAAACACACCTCACTTGCGTACATACATGTGTACAGGAATTGCATGTATGGCTGGCAATGGCTGTATTTGCAGCATGTAGCTAGATCTCCTAGGAACTCACCTTTCATCTTCTCCATGAGCTCCGACAGGTCCGCCCTGTGGGATTGCACATACATTCATTATCAGCTCATAACTATTGATTCCTACAGAGCCAGACTGGCGGCACTGCTTGGAAGATAAATAGTGTGACGATAGACAGTAATACTTTATGGTATTATGTGTCCTACCCTGTTATAGTCTCTTTGTCCTACACTGTCATCGAACATTTTAAAATATTGCTAACATTAAAATACTGCAGCATACTGCAGGAATTTCAAGGAATACTCTAGTCTATCAATATGAGATCAGAGAACTATGGGCTGGATAAGAGAGAGGCAGGAACAGAGAGGTGTGTGTGTGTGTGTGTTGGGGGGGGTGTGGGGGGTGCTTACTGAGGTGTATGGGGTATAGCCAGAGCTGACACCTGAGTCACATCACCAGGTCTGAGTGAGTGTACTGAAAAGAGAAGAGTGAGACATCACATGACATCACACTTTATCTTCAGCACAGAGAACATAAACACTTCACATAAAGTGTCCATCACTGCGTGTTATCACTGAGATTTATGGATAGACAAACAAATAGCATTGAACATGCATACCATGCAACCACCCAGGTGGGCATTCAGAAGTTATACTTACACACATGCACTAACACCAGCATGAATGCCTCACTCAAACATTTCAATATAACATAGTTTAGCAAAGAGTTAACATAGGACACAACATGACTAGTTTGTTAAACTGTTATATCAAATACAAGTTATATTTTACATGGTCTACTGATACTTTTACACATAACAAGTCAGGACTGATAGAAAGTCAATAACTGATCAGTTATTAGACTGGACCAGGAGATAAATAGTAAATGACTCTGCAAGTGAGTCTTTGTTAACTTCAAGAATGATCAGAGAATAGCCTACATTTACATGCACTTAAGTATCCTGAATATGATCAGAATATTAAGTATCTTTGCATTTGTGCATGTAAACACATTTTTCTGAATTCAGTATCCCAAATAAGCCATCCCGGTTTCTAATAAATCAGGATATGCTAAGTGGAATACTCCGAAAGAAACCAGGATATTGTAGGATGTAAACACCTTATCCTGATTTTTGACATTTGCGGTGAAAGATTCTAGAGTGTGACGTGCAAGATGGAAAGCTGATGAGCTCCAAGACAATCAAGTGGCATTCTTTAGAATCCTCTGTTTATTATGTAAACAGGTATATTAATAACCCACTTTCTCTGCATGCAAACACACTCGAATATGATCAAAACCGAGATAAGCCTCATATTCGGGGTACTAAAGTGCATATATTGATAACAGAGTTCAGGGCAGTTTACCATAGTGGACAAGAACAAACTGTGCCTCCCCCCTCTTTGCGCTGAAATTACACCATTGATCGGTTATCAGAGACAACATACACTTACCTGAGGTGGGAGGGCTTAAGGAACGGGAAGATGTTGAGCAAATCAGGGGCTAACAGAAAAGAATAAAGTGTTACATAAGTTATGCACGCACACACACACACAAGCAGGTGTCAATCGTTCCTTAAAGTATGCTTAAATGTGAGACCACTGATCTATATTTCATTTTCAGGAGGCAGGTGGCATTCCTGTTGCAATTTCATCATCAAGTGCAATCAATGAAAATAATTTCATCAATACTGTTTTGTTTACCTGTGAAGAGTCTTCTGATGTTGGGGCTGCCACTAGAAAACAGAGAAACAGGACAGAGTCATACACACACTCTCTCCCCCACACATAAAGAAAGCCATAGTGCTCCATGTTAAAGTAATGCACATATCATACTTTACACAACTCCAACAAAAGTTCTTTGAAAGACATTCTGTAATTTCAGAAAACAATATGCTCACATTCCTTCATTAAATGCTACAGATAGAGTAAATTCTTATGATGCCATTTGCTGTAATCTGGACGGATTATTTGCTAAAAGGATGCCAAAGGATATTTCGTTATTAATCATGTATGGAATATTAAAATCTATCTGTAGAACCAACATAGGCTTGAATAACAATGAGTTTTGACAAAGACTTTTCAGTACGATAAATTGTTAAAGCAGGTGCTCAAACCAATTCTTTCGGCTGAACAATTCAGTACTTCTCATCCTATCTAAGAAAATATGAATAACTGTTGAAACTCTGTCATACAAAGCTCAACATGGAGCACTACCATTGAAAAAAGTGTTTTACAAAGTTTTAAGTTTTTAGAACAAAGCAATGAAAACAGATAGTTAGTTAGTTCATGCTCTGGCTTTTACATTTGAATTCTTAGCATTGTAAACACATTTAACATTGGCTGTTTCATATTCCTTGCCATTCCTATTGCACAAAACACAATCCTTCAAAACATATCGCACCTTCTAAGCACATTGCATTTTTGTGCCGTTTTGGTCATACTGGTTTGTATACCAGTGCACAACTTAATTCATTTAAAATGCACAGTAACCTGATAAAATGTAAAAAAAAAAACTGAATGGGCATGACAAACACAAAAACCTGTGAAAGTTGTTGAGAAGAGCCCCAGTAGTGCGAGGACGCTGAACATCGTTTGTAGACTCTTGTCCATTATTCCCACACACAAGCGGCTGCTGACTTGATGTTTGTTTGTGACTCTCTATCAGCCACTGAGATGTTATACCTGCTGTTCCCTTTGGCAACTGACAGGTACACTGCACCTCCCAACCTTCCCTTAAGACCTTTTTGACACAGTGGGGTGGTGGTGCCACTTCCTCTTCGTCCAAGGTCAAGGACCTTGACCTTAGCCTATGTGCTGATTCACTCTGACCATATTTTCCGACAAAATGGAAAGTAGAGCAAGCAAGAGAAAACTGATGATTATAGTTGGTAAATTAGTTAAATGATTTGTTAATTAGTTACATAACCCTTGGTGGTAAAATTCTACACAAAGCCCTGCTTTGATGACAAAGTAATTTACAAGGTAACAAAATCTGTCACTATCTGTTAATAGTACATTATCATTGAACAACCTTTTCTTATCTCAGGACCAGCAATCACACCACAAGTGAAACAAACCCAAGGATTGTACCAGACCACCTTCTTCCACTGGAAAGATTATTGTTGAAATTAGTGTTTATTTCATTTCCATTTAAGATGCTGCGGTAAAGCCTTGTCACGCATCGTACCAGACCACCTTCTTCCACTGGAAAAATTATTGTTGAAATTAGTGTTTATTTTATTTCCATTTAAGATGCTGCACATTGTACCACACCACCTTCTTCTGCCGTAAAAAAAAAAATGATTGGTGAAATTAGTGTTTATTATGTCCATTTACAGTAAGATGCTGCAGTAACTCTACCAACTGCCACAGACAACTGCAAAGACACCATGAAAAAGAGGGAGAAAAACTCTGGTCTTTGCTTCAGCATGCAGAGTGGTCAGTCAGAGAAAGACAATGGTTACATTACAGGGATGACTACATATGGTCACGCTATAGTTTGCACTGAGTATATGCTGCTACAGTTTGCACTGAGTATATGCAGGTTGTGTCAATGGTTGTACTAATGTTTGTGTGTGTGTGTGTGTGTGCGTGTGCATGTGTGTGTGCATGTACTGTAAGTGGGTGTTGTGTGGGCGTGTATTGTCGTCAATATCTAATTGAAATCTAAGTTAAATGTTAATTCGTCATCAGCCCAACCTTGGCCTTATTTATTATCCTCTGACATTGTTATCCAGATAGATCTGCCACAGGGGACTCTTTTACTACCTTTAATCAAGGTCATCATAATGCTGTTGGATATGAAGTCCACAGTGTAATGACGCCTTGCACTGTAGAGTAGGTGAAGTTGGAGACATTTGTTGCTTTTGCTGAAAGCCTCAAGCATTCCCCCTCAGACAATGACAAGGAGAATCTAAGAATGATTTGATAGCAAAAAATGGCAACTCATTGCTCAGAGATGAGTCTTCATTGTATATTGACTGTAACTTACAGTCCTTTGGCCAACTCTTATGAACTGCAATTACAGTTTGCTGAATACCTGGGTGCAAAAATGCAGATTGCACAAAGGTGTGTTATCAAGGACCAGCACATGACCCTGAGGTTTAGAGAGTCCCACATGTGATATCTCTCTTCAGACCAGTCTTATCGGTTCAACAGGAACAAAGTGCTCCATGACAATGGCGCAGTCTACAAGTGAAATGATCAAAACAATTTGACATTTACACCAGTGGAACTTTTGAGATGTGCAAGCTAACAAAATTAACATTCTACTCCAAGTGAATTAGCCTGAAAATGGTAAAAAAGAAATCAGGAAAAAATTACAGGTCAGAGGTTAAGGTTGCATGAGAGGGGTCACAGGCACAACAAGTTTTTATGTAATCTCTCTCCAGCAGACTGATCTTTGTCAGGCCTGCCTAGCACAATTATTCACTACGGAGAAAATTTGATATAGCATAGACCGAATAGCAGCTAACGTTAACTAAATGGGGCCTATGACCTCGAACAACAGGGGTATAGATTGATTCACACCCAAATTTCCTCTTTAACACTTCAATATTTAAAGAATAGCCCTGTAATGATGTAGCGTTGTACTGATATTAGTTACTATGTAACCTGGTGTGCATTGAAGCAATTTTGCTTCAATAAAGAATTGGATAGAATGAACTATAGTGAAACATTTGCTGTCATTATTGAAATTAAATTTGAAGTGGAATTTGGTTCCACGCTGGTGGAATGACCTTCCAAGTGCTACCAGATCAGCTGATACCCTCTCCACCTTCAAGAAACTCTTGAAGACTTAAAGGCTTGAAGGCTTAAATTTTGAGAATGCAATTAACATCTTATACTTAATTTCTCTTTTATACTGTACTTTTTATTACACTATTGCACTTTCAACTTAAAATAGTGCAGTCTTTATGTTAGCAATATGCACTCTTTGTTAGTTTCTTTCATTGTGTTGTAGCTTGAATGTTATCCTCTTTTGTAAGTCGCTTTGGATAAAAGTGTCTGCTAAATGCATAAATATGTAATATTTAAAATGTAATAAATGTAAATTGACTTTTTATTTAAATTAGGACAGGTGCCTACAACACCAGACTTCTGCCCACATGCCAAAAAGAGAAAAGAGCTGTAGTATGCAAGGTGAACCAGCAATGTAGAAAGGTGGGATATGTTTTTTTTTCGCATGAAGAGGGTGTAAGTTTTTAGAGAGTATACAGTTTACTAATAATCAGGGCTAAATTCTGTATATAAGCTACATATTTACACCATTACAGAACTATCTGTTGTGTAAGGCATCTAGTTTTCTCTTAAAATGCCAAAATGCATTGGCTGTTTAATTAGTTTACCTAATGTAAGACTATATGTTATCGTGGATGGTGGGGCATGTGCTCATGTAAACTCACATCCATGGAATCTAAGCTCTGAGAAAATGAAAATGCCATTCTATATCTAGAGGGTGAAAACTTTTAGAAAATATATTGGTATTGGTATTGGTATATTGGTATAAGACTGCTTAATTAGTTTCCCCCCAAATCATAGCCCATCCATGGAAAGTGGACGTTTTGTCACATCCATAACAACAATATGCTATGGTATTTCAATGATGTGAGGGATGAAGTTTGAGTTTTTGCTGTATCCAGCTGTAGCGATTAGATAAAAAATAGAACTACTTTTTCATATTCTGTCACTAGAACTACTTTTTCATATTCTGTCACTTTGTTCTATGGAATTGCCCATAGAACAAAGATGGAACATGTTTCAGCTTATGCTAAATCACATCTAGAGGGTATGCACTACTAGAAAATATATACTTTATGCTGTTTAAATACCCTTTCATTACATGTGGAGGACAGAATGTATAGCAGTACAGCTCACCTATACAACACAGGATTATTTACAGGTCAAGTGTAAAAGAATGCAGGTTAGAATAAATGCATAAAAAATAGAGGTGAGAGAGTTCTCAACTCATGCTGACATGGCATCTAATCAGGCCATATAGTCTAATATTGTGTAACTGTGCTATTATGCATGAAGATCCCTCAACTTTACTAACTCAAGTACTAACATTTTCCCCCCCATAACAAGACAAACAAACAATACCAAATGTGCTCCGTTCCATTCACTTCAATTTGCTCTATTCACTTCATGTCTGTTCCTTCAAACCTAATTTGTTTCAGAATCCTGTTGATTGAACAGGATATTTATTTTTTCCACACGGATGTAACTCACACCACCATAGTACCTTCCACAGTATGACATTGGGGAAGTTTCCTACAAGGATTTAATTTCCCTAGGGTTTTTTAGCATCTGATCAGCGAACAGAGATTGAAGTCAGGGCCAATAGTTTTAAAGTTCTCAGAAAGTATCTACCCATCAGGAACTAAACATATGCCTATAGAGAGAAGCCAGACTCTGTGCTCAAAGTCAGTGAAAGAGTCAGGTCACCATATAAATCCCACTCAGATCAAAATGTCTTCTTCAAAAGAATGTCTGCAGAAACAGGGAGTAGCTTTGTGGCTGGTCTCTCTGGAAAAAAATGAATTCTCTCTTTGTGCCAAATCCACTGTAAGATTTATATTATTAAGTTGGTAACTTATTTATTCTTATCAGCTCACAGAAATTGAAGGCAGAACCAATAGATTTAATGATCAAAAAAATGCAAATTGAGAGAATCTGTTCCACCAGGATACTTTTATTTACTCTAACATAACACTTCAGTCAAGTTCATTACATTCTGGTATTAAATGAAAATGTCTATTGGTTGATCACCAAATACAATCATCAGGCATAATACTTAAACTTTAAAATTTTAAATCTATTTGCTTTGCACATACATAACACAACTGAACTGGTGAAGATCCAGTTAAGTCTGGCTGACGTTAGTCTTTGGTTGATTAGTCTTGTGGTTTCATGATGACAACATGATTTCAAGCAATTTATTACAGCTTATTATGATCCTTTTTACAGCCATTACTGCCCCCAGTTAATCAAGATAAAGATAATAAATGAGATTGCTCAAACTAATGCAACTTAAAAACAAATGTAATACCATGCAAAGCTCTTTAAGCTAATGATAGTGATGATGAATGAAGTGCCAAAACAGAATATTAATTTTCAACACAACTTTCAAATTCGCTTTTGCAACATTAGTGTACAAACACATCTGCTCAGATTGCAATTACACAACAGAGGAGAAAAGATAAGATAGCCTTTCATAGTGTGACCTATTTGTTTTCATGAATATCTTTGCTGTTACAAAATGAAAAAAGATCAACAGATGAAGTTTGTCAAGCAAAGGGCTGGCTAAGGATACTGGAATGCTTTCTTGTGAAACACAAGTTTCTCTAACAGAATGTTTGGCCTCAAGCTAGAACCCCCCATTTAACAATTTGTAGATGAATTGTAAATAGTGGCAATAGAAGTTCATCTGAAATATCATAGGATATCGTCATAACAAAGGTGCTGACACATTCTCCATAGGTCTACTGAAAATTAAATTATACATTTTTCATTGTATGTTTACTGTCATCAGTCACTTTATAGGTAGACTACAGATTGCTAGGTGGTCGAGCCCACTTCTGCATCCAGAACTGGCTTAATTCTCTGTGGCACTGATTCAACAAGGTAGTCTATAGGGCCTAGGTATATCTTACAATTGCAATTGCTGCAAATTTTGGCTGTTTATCATTCAATGCTCCATCCATTATCAACCACTCATTCCACCACTTCTCAAAGGTATTCCTTTAGATTGAATTCTGGTGACTGGAGGCAATTTGATAGACTTGTGCTTAAGAACAGAACCAGTTTGAGGTTGTGACATATCCTGCTGGAAAAGCCCATCTGATGATCTACACAGTGTGGTTATAAAGCAATTGACATAACCTAATCAGAAAAGAATCAGATATGCCCATTTAATCTCCTAAACGGAGCTGTACATGATACGCAGGTATACGCCGTATATCCACCTAAAAAGCATCCAACCTTCAGTATACCCACCTAAAAATTGCCAAGGATACACAGGCCTATCAACATACTGAGAAACTTCTGAAATAGTCTCCACATGAGAAAGGCTATTTCCGTGTTGTGAACACAGAGGATGTGTTGGCCATTTTGTGCTGGATATAAAAAAAGAAAATGAATAAATAAACCTTTCGTAATAAAAGTTTCGTATTCCAAAACTTTATACTACTCCGTGGCATCATCAGATCAAATAACTCAAACCGTGGATGATAAAGACAATGAGTATCAAATCAACGATCATAAAATCTCCTAAAATCTTGCATATGTCTTGCATATAATTTATAGTGTGTCTGACTGTCACACGCTACTTTCAATCAAGAAATCCGTGGCTAACCAAACTCTCTATAACATCAGTCTTGTGTGTGTTGTGTGGCCAGAGCAAATAAACTTTTTTATGAAAACTGTAACCTGCATGGCCGTCAGTTTTGTGACACATTTAAAGCCGCAGTAGGCCTACACGACAGATTATGCAAACATTTTTTTTCCAAGGCAGATACTAGTCCTTCAGGCTCTGGCTTTCTTATGGTTTCATTTCTTGGTGTATTGCATACTCTTCATCAATCAGCAGGGAATAGGTCTAAGCCTATTGTGTAAATTTGTCACAGGATATCCTAACATCTACCCCTTCATACTAGTTATAACTCTCTGTGTGGTGGATAGAATGCATCTAAATTGTGGCTAAGATTAAGAATGGGCCTCACTCACCAACCATTCTTAAGAAGAATTTTGTTCTTTAACCCACTTACAGTTTTCAAGAAGATTTGTATTCAGCAGTGCAGGACTTTGAATGGGACCTTAAAAACAAATGTAAGAAAATTCTTGAGAAGATATTGGTATTGAGGGCCATAGTATTTATTTAGGCTATGTTTATGTTCTCACCATTCTACACTACCAGCATATGGGTCCATGTCTTTGGCGTTTGAATAGACAGGATGTGTGAGAATAAACTACAGACTGAGTAAGAATCTTGACATGTGTGGTTCTGATTTCCAAGGTATGGAAATAGAAGTGGATTTGCAAGCTGTCTAAAACATAAAACCACGCTCTCTAGCGTTTGCAGAGGCACTTAACAAAACAACAGCACGCGGTGCGCAGCACGACGACGGCGTAGGGGCGGAGTCACTGTACCGGATGTTGATATCGGCTGTAGGACAGCTGTATGCATAACAAAGCAGACGACGAAAACATCGACCTGCCTATGGAAAGGAAAGAGCTCTTTTAGCCACGATATTCTTTAAGGCGACACCAGATTTAGCATAAAAAGGTATCGATTCTAGCGCGAGTCACTCAAATCTTTAAGAGCGTTTTGCAGTTAACAGAGTGCGACCGAAGTACAGAATCAGACAAAGTCGGGAACAAAAAGGTGAGCCCGTGCAGTACGCACGTTGTTGCTGCTAGTTGTGTCAGCATTTCCGAACCAACTTCGCCATAAAATGTTTGGTTGATAGATAGGCTAGGAAGATTAAATATGAAAAACAACCGAGTAATCTGAGGCAATGTTGGGTATAGTAGTGTTCGCTATTTTTTTATTATTTACTGTAACAAACAGAGTCGCGTTTTGTTTGCTGCTGTTGCACCAAACTACTTCTCTATAACGCCATAAATTGTACTCGTTTGTATCCGATTAATTTTCATCAGGTCAGAATGGCCAAAAATGCATTAGACAAAAGGCTTTTATGAGTTGCATAAGCCCAATGTGTGAGACTAACAACATTAGTGGCTTTGCTGTTCATCTTGACAGTCTGGCAACAGGACACATTTGTCATTCTCAACAAATTTATGAATTACTAGGTTATATCGCGTATGCATTGTTTTTCCTCTTTGTGAACTGTGCGCAGTTTGCTCCAATTCACAACGAGTGCGTTCCCATGTTGTCTTATTCCTGTCTAGAGCGCAGCAACAAACGTATCGCCTGTTTAGTTTTTTCCTTGAGGTAGCCTATACCAGACAGTCAAGCCGAGCCACTACTGTCTGGCTGCCACTGCAGTCGGCTGGCAGGCACAGGACTGTACTGATTGGCTCGCATGAAGATCACTGTTCAGCCCCTGCAGAGCATGTTTACCACAATTCACCCATATAGTTCCTCTTGTTGTCAGTCTAAAACTGAGCACCAGGAAGCTCTTTCAACAAAAATGATTCAACATTCTTAACAATGTCAGTAATTATGTTATGATATCCTCATCATCGGGGTTGTTGAAAACATTAGACATGGTGTCAAGTAATTGCCAGATATTTTGCTTTACAGTCAGTTTCAGAGCAGAGCAGTGCACTGAAGCCCCCAAAAAACATGTAACACTAATCTGTGAAAAGATGTTGGCTGACGTTTGTGTCCTTGTCTCTGTATTTTCTTCCTGGGGGCTTTTCCCATCACTCTAATGACCCTTAATCCCCTCTGACAAACTAGCCCTTCCATCACAGGCTTGTTCTAGCACCAGATCACCATGGGTCGGATCTTTCTGGACCACATTGGTGGGACACGGCTCTTTTCGTGCGCCAACTGTGACACCATCCTTACCAATCGCTCTGAGCTTATCTCCACACGGTTTACAGGAGCTACAGGGAGGGCCTTCCTTTTTAACAAGGTTTGATTTTACTCTCTCTCTCTCTCTCTCTCTCTCTCATACACACACACACAGTCTCTTTAATCTGTATTTGTAATTGTATGGTTCAGCATGTTGCAGGTTTGCACAGATATGTTCAAATAGAGAGTTCTATGCCTCATTCCTCCCCTATCAGTCCAGCTCTCCCATTGGGTATATATGTCTTCACATATAGATTAGATATGACAATGTGTCCTACTAACTAAAGCAGAAATCGAATAATACAAATTTAGCTAGTCTCACACTCACACACATCCTTAAATCTATCTCAAATCATGGGTGCTTGTTGTGCTTGGTTGTCAGGTTGTCAACCTCCAGTACAGCGAGGTGCAGGATCGGGTCATGCTGACTGGTCGACACATGGTGCGAGATGTTAGCTGCAAGAACTGCAACAGCAAGCTCGGCTGGATCTATGAGTTCGCTACCGAGGACAGCCAGCGCTACAAGGAGGGCCGTGTGATCCTGGAGCGGGCGCTGGTGCGAGAGAGTGAGGGCTTCGAGGAGCATGTGCCCTCCGATAACTCTTGAGTTCTCCCAGCCACCCAACCCTGCTTCTCACCAACCATCCTTATGTGACCTCCTCCAAGTCATCTTCAGAAGGGGCATTCAGATGCCCTTGCTGCACACACACACAGACACACACACATACATACACATCAACACACCATGAAGACCAGTGTCTTTTAGTGCCATCTTTGAGTGTGTATGCTTTCTATTTCTAAGTGTGTATAGATGCACTAACTTTTGCTTGACACCGACCATCTCAGAGTCCTTTTGGAAATCTCATGATGTCTTGGAGTCTTATCAAAGAGGGTATCATTGCTCTCATTAGAATACAACCTATCACATAGCCTGTGACGAGCCTAATGATGAACCAGGTTGGGAAGATGGCTTAGAGATCTACCAAATGTGTAAGGGTCACGCTGCTGGTCAAGGACTCATAGTGATGTGCTGTACATATGTGTCAGACAAGGGAGATTCATTCCAGCTGCCTTGAGCCTATTTGCTCTGTCTGGCTGTTCTAGTGTCCATATACTCTCCATTGGACTTGCATGTGGAGGGAATGGGTGTGAGGTCATTAGTATCCTTCTTGGACTACATTACCCATGACTATCCTGTACTCACATCATTGAATGGGTCTAAGATTAATAATTTCAAACTTTTTTTTCCTTCTTCTGTTCCCAGTGGTATTAGTGATCCAGAATGCTGTTGAAATAAATATACTTCAGAAGTAATTTTATGTGTGCAGCTTTGGCTTAGTGTAAAACACTCTGTGTTAATGTGTTCTTTTATAAAGTGTGTTCGTGGTCAAAAGATGTGCCTTAGTGCAAGTGTGTGTGAGTCTGGACTTGGGCTTTATAATAGTCTTGAGACTTTTTTTGCTAACCCGTTCTCCCTTCACAATTGAAGGGAGGGAATACTCTTACCTAACAGTGAGAGGAGACGAACCAGATTTTACCTCTATGAAGACATTATTTTACCTCTATGAAGAGGCTAGGTAGCCAAGAAGGTACTCCAACTACTACTCCTTAGACAAGCCTACAGGACTTTAGGCTGAACTGCTGAATATTAACTTGGTCGATATTAAATCTAATGAAATCATGAAAACTACTTTTTATAGTCTTGATCTTGACTCCTCAGAGATCCTGATTCTGTCACAATTGCATTTAAAAACCAATGTCTTGGTCTTGTCTCGTTCTTAGCCCTTCCAATACTCATCCCAATCACGTAACAAGTAAGTACTCCTGACAGACTGGCTCTGTGAAAATATTTGAAGGTGGTTTAATGGACTGTACACAGGGAATACAGCCTTGACACCAGGTTAAGTCATTTAAGATTTGGAAAAAGGCAGTGTAAAATACATCTTCATTAATGTCTGATTAGGCTTACTTCAGGCTCAAAAATGTTCCTTTCTTTTCACTATGCTCTCTGGACATATATTTGATCTGCATTGATTGTAATTAATGTAAAATCTAATGAATCCAAAATGTCCTGGTGACATCCCCCTTATCCCCCTAGTATTCATAGTATTTTTTTATTCTTCTAATCTCAAAATTGGCACCTCGTAATTCAGAGACCAATGCAAAGCATCAAACACTTTATGAGGCGCTGGGAGATTAATGGGATTGGCAAGGCCTGTCTAAATAGAGTTTAACCAGGTTGTACACCAGGTGCATTCAGGCACATCAAAATCCAAGGGCATGTGCTTCTGTATAGTGAATTGTGCAAGTGTTTTGTAGACATATCTGTGAAATATTCTTTCCATTGTGATGTCAAGGGGGAATCCATCCATGTGTTCCTAAAAGTTAGTGTTTGTGACGAACCTGTATTCCACTAAAGCTCTCTTGATTGATTTTACTTTATCTGTATAAACATACTGTTATTGGTGTTTTATCATATCCACATTTTTCTTACAATTTTGGTTTGGTTTTATTGTTATATTGCTGCAGGCAACAAAATCATGAATTTTTTATGAAAACTGATATTGCAGTGGGACAGTAGGCATAAGAGAGAAAAGACAAACAGAATACCATAATATCAAATTCTACAAACTTGATATTCCACATCAGCATACCGGTTTGAAGAACACCGTTTATATTTACCATCTTCTAAGGCACCGTCAGTAGTAACCTATACCATCACCTGCCCACATACGAGTTGCTGCGGCTTCTTCTTTCTTCATTTTAACAATATTTCATGTAGACTATTTTTTAATTTTCAAAATTAAATTTTAAATTAAAAGTGGTAAATCTGCTCACTACATCTGATCACTGTCAAGTCAATAAGTTGACTTCTTTCTGTTTTACTTCTAAAGCTAACACACCCCACACTCCCTCTGACTACACAACACAAATAGCAAAAACAACCTGATATTTATCTCACAAACACATCCGCCAACTGTGACACTATGACTAAACTCAGATAATTCCAGGAAATGATGGATGATAGCAGTTAATTTGATTCCTTTTCAGTGGGGATTTTGCAGGAGATCTTCTGTTGAAATCCGAAAATGACAACCTACCATAAATGGTAACAAATGGCATATGCCTATATCCAGTGGTTTAATTGGGATCTAAGAGAAGGGGGAACCCGTCCAGAGGGGGCAAAAGTCACAGACCAGACTGCAGACAGTAGAAATAGAGACTGTTTTGAAAGGTTTGCTGTTTGTTCTGGTAGTTCAGACTGAAGAGTATCTCAAATCTAAGCCCACTTGGCCAAAACTGTCCAGATACCACTTTCAGATTACTTCATATTTTTAAAAAATACATATTTATGTCATTTGTTTCACTTGCTATAAGCCATTTAGATGAAATGGCATTTAGGTTAATCTGAAGCACATATTTCTGTTTTGAAAGTCAATGGTGTAGTCTGCATACACAGACTTATCTAAGCCTGGTTAAGACCCAGCCTACAAAAGCTGAACCTTGTAGGTTACTTGTGAGTTATTAATAAAGTCCTCTCATAATTGAGCTGTATGCTGCCCTTTGTTACTTTAACATACAGTATGAAGTAAGTCATCATTTGATGGCATATTCTATGCCTGCTTATACCACTATTTCAAATTTTACATTTCGCCTAAACCTGAGCCTAAACCATTTTGTAATGTTGCATATGAATCTGTTTCATGAGAGACTTTTGCATATTGGAGGCTATCTAAGTGACAACCGAGGATTATTAGTAGAAATATTGTAGTACAGAGATATTCAACAGGTCTGTGTAATCCCCAGGGGGATTCTCATAGCATGAACATTTTGACAATGTTGTGACTGTTACTAACATTGAATATTTACTCCATAACTAAGATCCAGGCCAATGTCGCCAAGATGAGGTACACATTTGGCGCAAACATGCAAAGCTCTGGCCCCATTGAAAACTCATCAGGTCCACAGCTGGACCAAATCATTAATAAAGTAATGTGCACATTTGGCCCAAATATGGACTGGATCTGCCCTCATGAACAACTTGTCTATTCGGAGCAGGTTTTAAAGAAGTTTAATGCATCAACCTTAATGCACCTTAATTATTATGCTGGTTACCCACTTTAACACCTTTCAACCTCAAACATTTAAGAGTGTGGGTAGGGCAAACTGCCTTTTTCTGATAATCTGATTTTGTGCATCTCAGAATGTTGGTATATACTATGAACATAACTGGAGCATTCATAGACATGCATTTTGATGACACGGATGTGACCAAACAACAAATGGTACATTAAGCAACATTCACAGGAAACCTGATTGTGATTACAGACAGATTACAGACAGACAGATTGTGAAACAGACAGGTTTGTCTGGTATGAAAGGTAGCTACTGCAGACAAGGAAATCTTATAGCCAGAAATGAAAATGAAAAAATTTCCTTGATGAAAAATTTAATTGATAAAGTCTTTACTCTAGTGATTTAATTTGTGTATTCCTATGCCTTCACTTAATTGTACTGATTTTGAAAGTGATCACCAGAATTGTTCAGTTGCAGCAGAATTCATTATGTGTGTTTGGTGAAATATTTTAATCATTGCAATTCTTTCCATTGTTGATGCAATTACGACTGATATGAGTCAGACTGAGTCAAACATGAATCAAAGCAACTCAGTCCTTAGATTTGTGCTTATGAATAACAGACTAAGTCTGTAGGTTTGGCCTGCCCAGTCTTGTTCTAATTGTAATACACTGAAAAGGTGAGAAGGTCTATTCCTAGCAGTCTAGTCTGATATTAGTGTAAAGTGTAGGCTGGTTATACTGGTGTTGACAGCCCATCGAGCTGGAAATGGGTGGTACATGTTACCTATAATACTTGATAAAAATGTAAAAATATTGGCCTTATGTAAACATTTGAGTAAAAATATAAGCATAAATAATGTTAAATACTCAAAAATAATACCGATTTAGATATACAGTATATATTAGGATAAATGTTTTTTGTCCACATACAAAATCATCAAAACACATCAGTCTACTCCATTGTACAATAAATGACAGCTTGAAAATATTATTGAAAATAGTTGAAATTAATATATTAATGTATAAATGAAATGGAAATAATTAAATAAATACATAATATGGTTACGAAAAACAACTACAATAACAGTCCTAATCTCATCAAACCAGCCAAACCATGAAAAAGTATTGCTTGTCAAAAAACAGCTGGAAAAAATAGCTTGTCAAATAGCTACTGTCAAAGTGCTGGGTCAAACCAGCTTATAAGACTATAATAAATGCTCCACTGACTTTGAATGGACCTTCCCAGTGTTCTGAGGTCCAACACAAATGACCACAAATACATAATTACTTTAGTCAATGGTAACATGTTTTGTGCTTCAGATTCATGTCTTCATTCTGAGAGTACTATTGACCAGCAGATGATACATTATCCCCTACTTAAGCCATTTTTAACCAGCTAAACCAGCCCATGCAGGTAAAGTTAGATTTTTCAGCAGCTTAAATTAACACATATTCATCTTTGTTACCCAAAAAGATCATTGTGATTTCAAACAAATATAAGTGAACTGACTCTTATGCTGTTCCAGGGTAATATGATGTCTAGGTGTTCCATATCTCTGAGCTTTATTCAAGGAGAAAGAAAGGTTATACCACAGGACAAGCAAGTTTGCTGCTTTGAATGCGAGAAATGCCTGAACCCTGAAAAATGAATTCAGTTTATTGTATTTTGACACTGAGAAGACACAGACTTTATCTTAGTTGTTGACCAGTGACTGTATTTTTTGCAATCTTTTTAGATGCAGAGCATTGTCAGAAATGCAAGGATGACCAGTGGTCTAGAGAGGGCAGCACTAGGTGCCTGAACAGAACAATTGTGTTGTTTGGTTGGAAAGAAACCTTCGCAATTGTCTTGCTGTCATTTGCCGCACTGGGGGTGGTCCTCACCCTAGTGGTGTTGGTGCTGTTTCTGGCCCACTGGTCCACACCCGTGGTCCCGTACACGTAAAGCTGTATACACTAATAAATTGTTTGTTGGTACCTCAGAAGTCTTTATAATAAATTACAATAAAGTGTAAGTGTTTTTTGTTTGTGCACAAACATTATAAACGATGTTACTGTATGCTTGTAAGTAATTTCAATTGTTTTAAATATGATTAAATTACTGTAAGCTACTTCCTTTATGTGGGACACACTAAATGCAGAATATGTAATAGATATGTAATAGCTGGAATCTATTTGAAAAAGGCTGGTCATACCAATTTAAAATCTGTGAAAATAATGGCAATAGAGGTGGGAACAGGCTCAAACGGTTCCTCCAAAGGGAAACTTGGTCGATTGTGAAACTGAAGGCCACTGCTTTTCCAGGCCTCAATGAAAATGTGGACTTTTTGTGGACTCCAATTTTATATGTATAGTAATTTCTGATATTGTTAGGAGGTGTGGTGGGTTAGCAGTGGGATTTTGGGTCATGTGTCTTACTTCTACCTCCATACCTGTTAAATATGTTGATTGTTTGTAAATGATTGTTTGGCATGCTCTGATAAAAAAAAAGATTGTTGAAATGTGTAGGCATGTAGATTTGGGTGGGCATTTGACTTGCTTGGGGGTGGTGGGGGCAAAAAAGGGGTGCCATTATTTGTTTCAAAGTCATATTGCAAACCTGTTGTGGTGCAAATAGCCTGAAAAGTTGTGGGTTCAAATCCCAGCTGCCATGGTTGTGCCCTTGAGCAAGGTACTTAACCCTAAGTTGCTCTAGGGGAGCAATTGAGCCCTGAACAATTGATAGCTGACAAAATGTTAGTCACTTTGGATAAAAGCGTCTGCTTATTTTTTAATTCAATGGCTTAATACTAACACCTCTCACCACTATCATCCCATACCCATGAACCAAGGACTTAACTGGCCTGGCTTTGATTCATGATTGACTCATGGCAGTGAATCTCAGGGCTTTGAAGAGACACTGGAATTCAGCATTGTTATCTAGGCTACTCAGATTTTTTGTTGTATTTATGTTTTTGTTGTGTTCTTTTGTTCTGACTTGCAGCTTGCTGAATTGGTATAGGCTAATTTGTCATTTTTGTGGGCTTGCATTTAGGCTAACCATAAGCTAAGTGTCCGCTTACCATGATTCTGCTGATTAAGTAATTCAATTTTGAATAATACAAAAAAACAAAACATAATATTAATGATAATTCTTGGAAGATTCCTGTATACCTGTATGATATTTGTAAACCAGCTAATCCAAATATTGAATAGTTTCATCTGTGTCACTAAGCAGTTTTTAAGTGGGTAGGGTTGAGGAGTTTAAATATTTAATTTTACTGATGTTTTAAAAGATGTCAAATGTGCTTAGAAATAGCGATAGCCACACCCTTAGCCACACCCCTGTTACCAACTACTACTGACTTAAGCAGTAACACACTTAGCATCAGTAACTAGCCCCACCACACATGCTAGTGTCAACAATTTTTCAAAGGCTTTTCTTTTCGTGTTTTTTCTTTTCCAAAGGGATTTCTTTTCGTCAGTCTGCTGAATTCCAGCACAGCCTTCACCAGAGAGGGTAAAAGCAGAGGGTAAAGTGGAGGTCAGTATTCAATGACATTCACTTCACTATGTACTGTGAGTCTGGAGTGACTCTTTGGATCAAAGATTCTAGAGTGCTCCGCTCTAGAATCTTTGCTTTGGATTGTCATGGAATGCCAGGACTCCAGAACCATTGTTATTTATCCCATCACGACCACCCCCCACAACACACACATACACACACACGCACACATTGTTGCAGACCACTGTTTGATACATTTACATTTTTCTCCCTGAAACAAACATGTCAACTCTGTAGTCCCAAAAAAGATACATACAAAAACATAACATAAAGCATACATTCAAAAACATATAATGTGCAATTGTGTTTGCCAAACTGATGGCCTACAAAGATGTATTGCCATTATAATTGATTTATAAATATATTATAAGCCTATAATTTATGTACTAATTGTATAATTGTATTGTAATTTTTATTGTATTGTAAGTCATTATTCCCAGCATTATTACAAATACAGGTACTATGTATACATCTACATCTCAGACTGCTATTCTGAGCTCGGGGTGCTTTCTTCAGTAGAGCTATTCAGCAACTGTGGTGGGTGTGTTGTGGATGAATCAGGTGACAGAGGCAGGATGAAAATGCCGGATTCCAGAGACATGCGTCTATGGAGAGAATTCTCGTCCTTGGGCTCCAGTGAGTGCTCCGTTCCGCTCAGAGAGCCGCTGAAAGAGTTGGAGACAGAGTTGTTCCTGGAGGTGGTCCGCACAACGTCTGTGGCCACCGAGTTGCTCCGTTGATCCTTACGGCAGATGAAGTCCCACACCTTCCGATGGAACACCTCGTGCGTGTTGCTGTGCCGCTTGAAGCAGATGATGTAGCACTTGGGCATGAAGTGGCAAAAGAGGATGGTGTAGGCAGAGATGAGGATCACTATCATCTCCACCGCCGGGAGGAACACGCCAGCCTGCGCCTGAGCATACACAGGCCCAAACACCACCCAGCAGATGAGGTAGATGACCATGCTGAAGCTGATGAACTTGGCCTCGTAGTAGCAGTTTGGCAGCTTGCGGCCTTTAAAGGCAATGATGAGCCCTATGAGGGACAGGAGGCCAATGTATGCCAGCATGAGGCCAAAGAAGAGGAAGGAACCCTCTTCACACTGTAGGATGATCTTATCAGCATCAAGGTTTTTCTGCTCGGCACTGGGAGGGTGTAGAACGAGCCAGAGTGTGCAGATGACTATCTGGAGAGCTACACAGGCTGCTATGATCAGGTAGGGCTGATAGAGACGGTGTAGAACTTGCTTTACTGACTGGTCAATCTGGAAGGCCAGGAGGATCTTGAAGGACTTGACCAGAATGCAGGAGATGCACAGGGTGAAGCTGAGGCCAAAGAGCATCTGGCGTGCCTGGCATTGGAGGTCGTTGGGTTTGCCCACGAAGAGCACGGCACTGGTGAAAGTGCCGAGCAGAGAGATAAGGAGTAGGATGGAGATGGGGCCGACTGAGGCTTTGACCACGGGTGTGGACCAGTGGGCCAGAAACAGCACCAACACCACTAGGGTGAGGACCACCCCCAGTGCGGCAAATGACAGCAAGACAATTGCGAAGGTTTCTTTCCAACCAAAAAACACAATTGTTCTGTTCAGGCACCTAGTGCTGCCCTCTTCAGACCATTGATTTTTTTCACATTTCACGCACTCCTTGACATCTGTGGGATTGATAAACAGAATAGGGACACATTGAAGAAACCAGTTGGAAATTGATATACCTTGATTCACAACATTGTATTATCATAATGTGAATCACCATGTGATTGTATTATTTTATGCGTGTGCTTTACTATTACTTAACAGTCTATGTTGGTGTGAATGCATACCTGTGTTGTTGCTGTAAGTGTCTCTGGTGCACATGGCACATTCAAAGCAGCAGACAGGTGTTTCATGTCGGGACACCTTTCTGTATCCTGGTTTACAGCTGTCAGAACACCTAGATGTTATATTTCCCTAAAACACACAACGGCAATGTTTGTGAAGGTTATTATAAAGGCTGTTATAGGTTATATAAAGGTTATTCATTGAGATAGTTTAAAGCAGATGATGAATTTCACTTACTGTTACTGCAAGAACCTTCTCTTTGCCATTTCCCACAAAGTACAGCTGGCGAGAGCTGATGTTGTACTTAGCCACAATGTCATGCACATCCACCTTTCCATCTTGGTCCTCCCTCCAGAGTACAAGGTCATATCCAGAATTAAGGTCACCATGCTTATCAAATCTGTAAGTGTTCCCATCTATCCCAAAGGTGGCACTCCTCAAGGCTTGCTTTAGCTATGTTGATGAACCGCCAATAAAATATAAGGGAAGAAATTACAGCACAGAATAACTGTGGATTAAGTAGATGGCTCCCATCTCATGTATAGGAAAATGAGATGTCAAATAATCATTTTGAGTCAGGTATGGTAGTCTTACCTCCCAAGGCTTGATATTTTTGCCTCCTCTGCAGTCTCGGTTGGCACAGAGATCAGCCACGGCACTGGCTATGGCTCGGACTGCTAGCCCAATGCTGAACACAGCATATGGGTAGATATTACTCTTCAGCTCTTCTCCCAGCTTGGGCTGGGTCAAGTTCTTGCCTAACGTCCACAGGTACTGGCGGAGTATGGTGTTGTTTTCGTGAGCAGCTGGGTTTGGATCAAGGCCCTCCAGGTACTTCTCAAACTGTGACGTTTCTGCCGATTTCAAGGTGACCCCTACAACAGTTCCGATGTTGGCAAGGCGGGAGTTGTCAACCACCTTTCTGGATGTGGACCAGTTGTCGCTGGCAATCCAGACGCGACCTGTGGAATTGGCAGTCAAGTTCCGCATGATGGAATTCATGTGATCAGGCTTCGCAAAGGACACCACAGCACGGACCTTTGGATTGTCTTCCAAGTTGCGAACTGTGTTATGAATGCGGTCCTTGAGCTCTACGTCATCAAGGATATCTGGGAGCACCACACTAAAAGAAATACAGATGCCCTGCCTCTCAGCATGCTGCCGGAAGCGCTGGGCGGCATAACGGCCATAGTCCCCGTCAGTGGTCACCAGACCTACCCAGTTCCAACTTTGGCCCACCAGGATGTCTACAATCGCCTGAGCCTGATGATCGTCTTCTGGCACTGTACGCATGAAGGCTGGGAAGCGGATTTTGTCACTCAGAATCCCTGTGGTGGAGCCATAACTTATCTGATAGAAAACAATCATGTGCATTTGGGTTATTGAGTGATAATACTTTAAAGTCATATTCTTTTGGTACGTTTAAAATGTTTGTTTTTTTTTTATGTCCCAGACATGGGGAATTCACTCAGGGATTTACTCTGACTACCTGTGGGATTTGTTTGATGGACAGCTGTCTAGCTACAGCTATGGAGATCTCAGAGTAATAGCCTCCGATGACCACGTTGCCGGGTCTAAAAGAGCTGGCGTTGGCCGTGCCGGTCCTGCTCCAGACTTCTTCGTTCAGTGAACAGACAGAGCTGTAACCCTCAAGGAACCTCTGGGTAACGGCCACAGCGGTGGTGACGTCTGAGCAGTAGTCCACAATGTGGTAGCCTAACGCCAGGTTGCCTAGCAGTGGGGAACGATTGACAGCCTCCACTGCTTCAACCAGCATCAGACTCTGAACCAACCGTGCTTCCCTAAACCTGTAGGATACATCAGTGTTTCTGAATGAAGACATTTGCAGTTTTTTTCACCATACTTAAAATACTTTTTCTAAACTCCTAGCAAACACAGCAAAACACCTACATCACACAATTAGCCAAACAGTTTTCTTTAAAAGCATATTTTGTCTTTTGTCTGCATTTCAAAATGCTAAAGACTTCTCTCTATATACACAAATACCACCAAAACAAAGACAATCTGTCTCAATCTTACTTTTACTTACAGTTTACTTTACGTAAACATTCTGTTTACTTTACCAATCATATTTGCGTGAGTGTTTACAATGATGTGTGCAAAAATTAGTCAGTCATTTCATGTTAATGAATGTTTCATTGAAATTCCTCAGAAATTGTTGCAGATGCATAGACCTACAGTTCTTATCAGCTGCTAACAAGCAGTTTCAAAACTCTTTTCTGTTTTGCTTTTCTGTTTTTTTGTCTATTCCGTGTTCTTTCAAGAATTATCATCTATATAAACATTATGCTGTTGTTATTACCAAAGTAAGGATTTTATTCTGTATTTAAGGTTTTGGACAATAGAGTTCCATTTCTGGCAAACTGTGTGTAAGGATTAGCAAATAAGACATAAAAGATAAATATTTTTGGTGTGATCCCATATGTAAAGAAAATGTAAGCATGCATCCACTGACTGCATGTAGTCTGAAAACAGCAAGAAAACTGTATGGCTTCAACAGACCCATGGTGTGCTAATTGTTTTTAGAGTTTTGAAAATGAGACTAATGGTCAGAAAAAAGCTTATTAGAGATTGGAAAACAAACTAATATTACAGACTGGATTCATCACAGAACTTGTGAGTACACACACATTAGAGAGAATTCAGCTTCACAAGGGAATCTATTGGTAATGTTATATTAGTGGTATTGTATATGCAGTTTTAGTAGTTGTAGTAATATCCTTTTTAGTATTTTTTCATTATGGTTGCTTATGAAGAACTTCTTGCTCACCTGGTGCAGTTTCTGTCAGAGGGCGTTCCGTCATCACCATCCTTGAAGTCAACACTTTCATGCACTGGGAACAGTCCCCCAATGATGATGTCCCCGTCCTTCATGGCCATGAGTGGCTCCATGTAATTAGAGCACTTCACACTCGTCAAACAGACCACAGTTGCCACACACAGATACCACAGTGTGATGGATCTCATAATTGTTCTCTGCGAGTTAGTGTGAGTCAGTGTTAATTTCACTCCTTTACCACCGTGTTCTCTTTATCTCACTCTACAATCCACACTCTGTCCCGATCCTATAGGTCCTTTATCCTTTATAGGTCATACTTAGACAATGGCCAGGACTAAAGGACTGGTGATGCTGTTTTCACTTGGCAAGAGGCTTTCTCTGCCACACGCCCACTTGGGCCCTGCCCACAAGATGTCTTTCCTTGTTTGTCAACCTGAGAAAAAAAAACAGATGATAGAAACCACAAAATCAAAACACTTGATGATGCCACAGTCCAACACTGAAAAATGAAGCTGAAATGGCTGTATTACTGCAGTTGCTCAGTTGCTCAGTTTTAAGACTTTAACTCTGAATTCATCAAAATATCCAAAATATTTGGGATGAAATAATATACTTTCTCTTTTTTAATTAAAATTGTCAAACAGAACTGTCATGACATGAAGGCAAGGCAGTTTTATCTATGAAGTGCAAATAAGGGTTACATTACAAAAATAGTAGTTCAGTTTTAACTCTCAGTCTCTTCTAATAAATTCCCCAAAATATTATGCAAAATAAAAAATGGTCAAATTGTTAAAATTGTCAAACAGGACTGTCATGACATGACACACATTTCCTACACAGGCAACTTTATAGTCACTGACAATAAACAGCAGAGAGACAAAAAATGAGTTGTGATTGGTCACTCATGGTCAGCCAAGTGAAGACTGAATGTTCTAGTTCTAATGAAGTCAATGTTCTACTTTACTGTGTCATTAGAACATGTTAGCACCACTGGCAAATGGACTGCATTTATCTAACACTCTCTACTCCTCCAAGTACTCACAGAGCTTTACAATATCATGCATTCACCTATTTCCATGCACACACACACACCACACACACACACACATACACACACACATACTCACCCATGCAAGTTGCCAACCTGCACACCGGGAGCAGTTTAGGGTTCAGTACCTTGCCCAAGGACACTTTGATGGGGTCAGAAGGAGCCAGGCTTCAACCTGCAACCCTCTGATTGCAGGACAGCTCCTCTGCCACCACAATTGTCAAAGCATTTGTCACAAAAGCAAAACTTCATTTCGCCAGCTTTGAAAATGCATGTACAAATAGGACATACAGTGGACATTTTGTACAAATAGGACATACAGCGGACATTTTGTACAAATAGGACATACAGTGGACATTTCGCACAAACAGGACATACAGCGGACATTTTGTACAAATAGGACATACAGCGGACATTTTGTACAAATAGGACATACAGTGGACATTTTGAACAAAGAGGACATACAGCGGACATTTTGTACAAATAGGACATAAAGTGGACATTTTGTACAAATAGGACATACAGTGGACATTTTGTTTTACTGTGGTGTGTCCGTATTGTATGTCTTATTGTACGCTATACTCTCTGTCAACCCATTAGTCCTTCCAATGGTACTGCAACTAAATGTGGTCCTACATCAAAAAGTGTACTGTTGTTTTATTTACATATATCAAATCACTACTTTTTCAAACACAATTGCTGTAGACTGATTACAGTATTCAATATTGATGCAAAATGGCACTTGTCAGTTGTACTCCACATTCCAATCTCTGATCTCCAAACGTTTTGTTTGTTTGTTTACTTCCTGATACCATACCAAAAATACTAACATACCTCATCTCCACCAGACATTTCCTGGGTCTGACAGGTAAGTAATACTTGTTCAATCTTGGCCAAAGTCAACACAAGGGCTTTGCTTCATGATTTAATACACACACAATTCATATTTATTTGACACACACTTTGCATGCAGCTTCAGTTTGCTTTGGTTACATACATCTGGAAGTCAGAGCCAGAACCACCTGTATTGGCCAAGTTTGAGTATACAAACAAGGACTCCCTTTGCTCCCAGAGTGCAGACATTAAGAATGCAAATAAGAAATACACTTAGGAGATGGAATATTAAATGAATAAGACTGAGTAAAGACATGACAAACAAACACAGAGTAAAGACTCTTGCTATGAATTTCATCGTAGAAAAATGAAATAGCAATAAATGTTATTTTATGGTATATTACAGTCCTTTTCAGTCAAGCACAACTGCTGTAGATTATAATATTGAAAATTGATGCAAAATGGCACTTTTCAGATGCACACCACATTTCAATCTCTGATCTCCAAATATCCTACACCACAAATATTTTATGGTATATTACAGCCCTCACTAAATCAGTATGTAATTAATGCTCAGTGAGTGTAGAGAGGTACAGCTATTTAGCTCTTCCCCTTAAAGGCAGTAAGACCATGATTCTGAAAGATATGTTATGATTATGAATAAATTGTGACTAGACAATATCACTATTCAGAGAAAACGACTAAACTATGCTCTACTGCAAACTCCTTTACAAATATCACTTTACTTGACAGCTTTTTGGGAGACCAAAAAGTAATCCAACCTGTGTGACACCAGGACAACGGGACTACATATGTAAATTTTACAACCGGGAAGATCACACTTAAGGAAGCCCATACACAAATAAGGAAACCCATGCCCTGTTTTCCAGTTCAGTTGTTCAAATGCTCAGAAGACACTCATTTCCTCCTTCCTAGTATCTTTCAAAGACAATGCAGTCTTTGTTGGTGGCATCTGTGATCTGGATAGAATAGGGGGGAATTTCCTAACACTCCCCCCCAAAAAACAATCTGGCTCATAATCAAATAATTCTACCGCACACTAGCATGTGTTTTGTTTACACAGTGAACATGTAGTTTGTCATAGTACACTAACTTTCAAAACCCTAACAAGTCATGGCATTTCTGAAACTACCTTCATTTTCATGGATTTCAAATCCATGACTACATTGACTTCAAAACCCTGCTTCCGTTTACTTTAACTTTCTGTTTATTTTACCAATTATATTTGCATCAGTCCCAGCCAGAGGCATCCCTGGGTCAACCAGAAGGTAAGCGCTAAACTCAAAGTGTGATGCACTGCTTTTCAGTTCCATAACTCTGCAGCAGCCAGATAAGAGCTTGAGGACAGCATCATGGGTTCTAGGATGAACTCTGGAGGCAGAGGGGAAAACAACTACAATCAGTTTTCACCCCAAAACACATGTGGAGGGGACTACACTGTCTCACAGAAACATCCCCCTCAGTACGGCACATTATTTTCTACAGAAATCAGTCTTATCTTTTCAAAGAAATGTAAGAGGTTACAGTCATACCTTACAATGTCTTCCTTATTGTTTTTTCACAGCTATTTAAAGAAATGGGTTATCACCCAAAAGCATCAGCAGAAGGCCATGTGAGGAATGAGTTATCTCAGCTTCACCCTTTTTCAAGTGAATGACACATGAAGGTGTGGCTGCAGCCTGTCTATTTCAATGTGTGTCCATCTATGGATGTGGCTGTGTGTGTGTGTGTGCGTGTGTGTGTGTGTGTATGTTTGTGTGTGTGTGTGTGTGTGTGTAAGAGAGAGACTGTCATGTTTTGCTGCGCTCGTGACTACATCCTGGCCATGGTGATTAGGCCCCCCGCTCCTTTGTGACTGCAGCCTGATTGAAAACAATCACTGGCCCAATGCTCCCACTGTCACCACTGCTCTTTTGCTCTTCCTCCAAGCCCACACCCCAACACCTCTCCCCTCTCAGATGACCCCCTTCTCCACAGATGCACTGAGCATCAGTAGAGTATTTCCCAACCCCCGCCCAGACCCTTCCCTGCTCACCTCACTGCAGTTCTTGCCATTGCCAGTTGGCTAATGAGATCGTGTGTATGCTTGTATTATGCGGATAAATCTAATTTGTCAATATCTACGCTTTAGATTCTCTCTCTTGCACTGTCTCTCTACTTTTCTCTGTCTGTCTCTTTCTCTTTCTCTCTCTCTCTCGCTCTCTCAGTCTCTCTCTCTCTCGCTCTCTCAGTCTCTCTCTCCCTTTCTCTGTCTGTCTCTCTCTCTCCCTGTCTTTGTGTGTGGGCCCATTATGACTGTGTGTGTGTGTGTGTATATATCTTTGTGAGTCCAATTAAAAAACTGACAGTTTTGTAATCCTGCACCATAGATTGGAACCATAGTAGACCATATTCTTTCACTTCCCTTCATTTTGTGCAAAAACTCTGGCTATTCTCAACAGGCACACATTCTACTCCCTGGTGGCTATACTTTCTAAGAACTTTAAAACTATTGGTTCTAGGTTCAATCTCAAATCATTGATTGGAGGTCATAAAAAGGCAAGGCAAGGCAAGGCAAGATTTATTTATGTAGTGCATTTCATACACAGGGAGCTCAAAGAGCCTCACAGAGAAATAAATGTTAAAACAGAGACTGAAGCCATGATAACAGATCGGTCATAGAGTACAGTAACATTAATTAAATACTGAAGAATAAAAGATGAGAAAAACGCAGACAAAGCTATTGCTGGCATTGAACCATTGGCCATAAGTCTAAAGACAGTAGGTTTTGTTGTTTCCTGATTGACAGATGGGTGTGTAACATGCTTCACATTCTCAGTTTGCTTTTTAGACCTCTCTCTCTCTCTCTCTATGTGTTATGTTTGGCAGTAACAGTCTGTTTCTGCAGGACAGAGGGATGACGTCATTTAGATTTATATGCAGTAATTTAAGGAAGTAGACAGTATCTTTACTGTCAGGAAGAACTTTACAGTAGCATCTATCTCAAGATGATATGGATTGATATCAAGAAGATATCAATCCATATCAGAAAATATACTATAACTCAGATTATGCTCATCCATCATTGCATACCATCAAGATATGAAAGAACAGTAAACATAATATTATGTAGTAAACAGCTTATTACAAGCATCTTGGTTTTGTGATGCATGTCCTGTAGAAATATGTAACCTATCCTCAGCAAAAAACAAAAAAATCATTATGGCATTAACATGGCAAAAAAAAGTTCTCTGTCATTGTTCCTCAGTGGTTGAATAAGCTACCAGCTACCAGCTGCTACAAGAGTAGGGCCATCCCTCTCGACCTTCAAGAGGCTTGCGAAGACTCTTCTCTTCCGAGAGCGTCCCCTCATAACAAAATGAACCCCTTCTCATCTAAATAACCCCCTTGCACTGATTTTTCTTGCATATATATATATATGGTTGTAAGTGTCACAGCCTGGTGAAACCTCTACTGCAATATATACACTAACTTGTATAACCAATATGCAATATTACCCTCTATTCAGACATCTGTATATTAGACCTTTGTGTATGTAATTTTTTGCACTAGCACTTATTCTATTCTATAACACTGTACACTTTGTATGCTATTGTTTATGTCTTCTCTTTGTAAGCTGCTTTGGATAAAAGCGTCTGCTAAATGTAATATAATGTAATGTAAAAAGTAGGTGAGATAACTGGTCTTCTTGGAAATCCCTGTCCTTTTGAACCAGTTTGTGATGGAAAGTCCAGAAAAACTTGTTTGGTTTAGAACACACTTGGTGATCAGTGACCAGAAGGGGGCAGGATTGTGCAGAGAGCCAGACGTACCTTTCACAGTTCTCAGGATTGTGCAGAGAGCCAAACGTACCTTTCACAGTTCTCAGGATTGTGCAGAGAGCCAGACGTACCTTTCACAGTTCTCATGAGGTAGACTACTGGGTGGGCATTGCTTCTGCAAGACAGTAAAAGTCACTGAGATGAGTTAGCACATACAGCTGTACTATAACCCTGTTTGCATAAATACTGTCTCTCACACACACTCATTCCACATCGATATGATTCTGATACGATCCAGGTGTTTCCCTGGACTACCTGGAGGTGAATACTGGTGGTTATTCTCTGTCTCAACTGTGTGGTTCCTCGAGAAAGTTCGAGTTGATTAAAAACTTTGCCAGTCACAAAGATGTAACATGCAAGATGTATGTTTGTGTGTGTGTGTGTGTGTGTGTGTGTGCATGTGTGTGTGTATGACAAAGAGAGAGAGAGAGAGAGAGAGAGAGAGAGAGAGAAATTCAGAAACAACATGTCGTGTACAGTGTCTGTCTGACAGTTCCTCTCCCCAAGACTCTTTTCCCTGCTCCTCTCTTGTGGAATAACTTGGCCAGATTATCATTCCATTACCATAACATTACCATAGCATTACCACAGTGCCTGTCACAGTGTCATTATATGCGATTCAGGGACAGATGAAGTCTGACTTTACCTCTCTCTCTCTTTCTCTGGAATGTAGTCAGTCTTGCTCTCATAATGCACGGAGGACAAGTACCTCAGTGTCGATATTATATTTTCCATCATTGTAGAATTCCTCAGAAACCATATGTAGCGCCCCCAGCCCAGCTATATGGCACTGCAGTGACGCCCTAGGTATCCACTGTAGTTAACTTTGCTCGGGATTTATCACTATGATGAATTGTATGTAAATAAACTATTTTTAAATAGAATGTTTTGTCTTTTGTCTTGTAAATGTATTAGTAAAATCAACAGAAGTGAAAACAAACAGGAACACCACAAATGCACATCAGAATGCAACAATAGGATCCTTATCAAAATGAAGTAACTATTCAATTCCGCTAACACAGGTTAGTCAAACACAAATACACCTTTATATATATACCTTTTGTAAATACACGCAATTTTACAGTCACATTTAACTAAAGTTTGTTCAACTGTAATAAACCTATTGGGCCCACTCAGATTTGTACTAACACTAAGCCGGCACACTGTACTATGTCTCACCGACTGCCCAGTGTCCCCGATGCAGGCCTGATTTGATGTTTGGGTGCGCTGTGGCCTTTAACAGAAAATGGCCGCTTCGCGCCAAGAGCGTAAACAAAAGAGAAACAGGCTACTCACGCTAGTTCCAACGCGCAGCCCTGGCAAGCAGTTCGCTGAACTCAAACCTCTGCTACAGTCTCCAGTGTAGATCCCCGGGACACAGTCCACGTTAGATTCAGTCTCTGTACACTCTGTTGTTAGCATAGCCTGCCAAACTTGAGCTTCAGCGACAGTTCTTCTGGCAAACATGATAGCTACCTTGTCTGCAATTGTGGGGTTTCTTTAGCTTGTCCAGCCACGCTCAGACTTCAGTTTTGCACATAAGAAAGATGTATTTCTCCAATATAACCCATGGCCCCAATGCAATGGATCACAAAGGAAACTTAACACACCCATTTTCTGCCAGGTTACACATAAGCTTTTGCTAAATGATCACCCATAAACTTTTGCTTTTGCTAAGTGATCAAACTGTTTTAATGCTCACAGTTAAATTAAAACTAGTTTTTAATTAGTTGCATGAATGAAGCACTCATATATTGCATGTGCATGTTTTGAAAAGAGATAAATGCTAAGCATAAACATAAATATAAACTTAACTTAAACAAACATAACTGCACTGCCTTAAGATTGCTGTCATGCTACATTACTTGTAAGAATTTGGCCAGCTGCCTACATCCTGTCTACCACTATCAACCACATGATTTAAAACACAACATTCTAGTGGCAAACATGGTGCAGCTACGGTCTTGCGCAAATCTAGCCTTCAGCCAGGAGATTATGTTAGCCAATAAGGCTGAAGAAGGCAGCCATTTTGTGGACTCTGGGTGACCCATTTGTGTAGCAATCCTCTCTTGTTTTTGTTCATTATGAGACTCCATCCTGGGGTGTGTTTCCCAGAATCATAGTTAAAACCTTGGTGGTTACAATGCAATTGTGTCTTGCCAGCCCACAAAGGTGCTACCTAGTTAACAACTATGGTGTTAGGAAACAGATGCCTGTTGACTGGCCTGGTACTCCCTGTCTAAGCATTGCTAAGCATTGCAAACTGGAGCTTTCTGAACCACAAATGAAATATTAATCTTCAAATGTCAAAAGTATCATACTGATGGCAGTTTCACCCGATAAGGTTGAAGCAGAGCGAGAGGTGTCAACGTTTGTTTAGTTCCGTGTTCTATTTTTGAATATTGTGACATAATGTTACTCTGCTAGTTATGCAGACCAGAACTATTTACTTTTGCTCCCACAGCAACATATTGTGTTGCTCTATCTTCGTCAGTATTCAATGACTTTTGGTTTCATATATACATGATAACAATCCTGAGATTTAGTTCTCATATTTCATAGGTCAGTAGGTTCACCATAAAGGTGATGACATGGCTGTGTATGTCCCAGGGGTCTTGTTTTGCTTCTCAGAAGCTTTGGTATACAGTAGATACATATGCATTATCTGTAGTTGGGGACAGTTGACAATGTGCTTCAAGATTGTTATGCTATGATCTGTTAATAGCTGTTCTTAAAGGGGGCATAGGAAGGATGAATGAAGTATGGTACCTTGTTCTCTGATGTTAAAATAGAATATATTTAAACTTTAATTTATCAAAAATAATCTTAAGTCCAATTTTACAAGCCCAGTTAAAACCTTATATTTAGGCTGGGCATTGAAATAATCCTTTTGGCTAAATGTTGACCTCTTTGGCAACCAACCAACTACAATTGCTTTGTGCTATTTGACATCACATGTAGGCTTTCTTGTAATTTACCCATGTTATAGTGTTTTCATATGAAGGAGGGCACAGCCGTGGATCATGTTCGTGATAGCTCTTTGGCCATGCACAGCCTCTCGTAATTCATCAAATTCAAGGCAAAATGGTTTTCCATGTTATGTCTCCTTTAAAAATATGTAATAGATATTCACTTCTTGGTTGACAGATCAATTTATGTTTACCAACTGTCGGAGAGCAACGTAACGCTTTAATGATAGGCATGAAGATAGGGTAAGGTCTGTTTATGTGTGTGCTTGTGTGTGTGTGTGTGTGTGTGTGTGTGTATGTATGCATGAAGGTTATCCTGGTACAAATGTAGTGATTGTGTCACTGTGAAATATGATTTGTTTTACCCCCCCCCCCCCCCGCCACACACACACACACACACACACACACACACACACACACACACACACACACACGCACACTATTTCTCAACATAATTTGATTTTATTTTTGCTCATTAACAAGCTCATGGGCATCACCGCTAGATCCACAACCATATTCACACACAGTTAAAGACACACTTAAAGACACACACACACACACTTACTCACACAAACACTCACACACACACACACACACACACGTAAACACACACACACACACAGCAGCAGTAATTAACAGGACAGTCTAACCTTAGTCTAATTGCTCTTGGTGAAATGATTTATCATTTAGTCATGTGCTTCCTTGTATCTATATGTTTGTGTGTGTGTGTGTGTGTGTGTGTGTTTGTGTGTGTGTGTGTGTGTGTGTGAGAGAGAGAGAGAGAGAGAGAGAGAGAAAGAGAGAGAGACAGTAAGAATGTGTGTGCAGAACTGTATGTTGTCAACTGTTTTAACAAAGAAATATATGTGTGTTTTCTGTATGTACATCTGTGTGGGTCTTTGTAATGTGCGTACTGTACATTTTCATATGTAATGCATATAGTGTATGGATGTGTATCTGTGTGTGTGGGTATATGTGTTTAAGCATATGTGTTTGTGTGTGTGTGTGCGTGTGTGATGTGGGGGGTCCATGTGTGCAAGCATATGTGAGTGTGTGCATATATGTGTGTGTGTGTGTGTGTGTTTTCCTGTCTCACTCTCTCCGCTTGTCTCTGCAGCAGTGACTGGTGGTGGATCCTCAGTGACTGGTGGTGGATGCTACAGGCTGTTGGCAGCTCGCCAGACCTCCCCTGATGGAGCTGTAAGGGGCTGTAAGCAAGCAAGGGAGCAGGGGAGAGCATCACACAGACAGAGTGGGCAAGATAAAGAGAATCAGAGAGGAGCGGGTGAGAAAGATGGGCGATGGAGAGATGGAAGGTTTACGGAATTGAGAGAGAAAGAGAAAGAGAGAGAGAGACAGAGAAAGGCAAGCTTGATATTGAGAGGGGAAGAGAAATGGTACTTCAATTACTACACGAATGGTCTGTGAATGTAACAGTGACTAAGTTAGAGTGAGTAAATTGATTTGAATTGAACTCATCCAAATTGAACTGAGTTGAATTAAATTGACTAAGAATCCAGGTGGTTGATATTAAACACATTTCAGGAGTCTTCACTGTCATTGATGATACAACTGTTCAGTGCTTGAATCTCTGGTGTGACTGATAGCTAGAGTGGGAGGTGTTATCTGAGAGGGATCTCTCATCGATGTGTGTTTCAGTAAACAGCATTATGTGTTTTAGTTCATGTTTGTTGTTTATCCTGCGCGTGTGGATGTATGTGGATAGACAGAGAGGCGTGTGTGTGTGTGTGTGTGTGTGAGAGCAGCAGATCATTGATATTCAGATCAGGGATGCTGATGCTACTGCTGCACCCAGAGCAAATGCTGATCTGCTGAGCCAACTGTTCGTGTTCTCTTTCAAGTCCCTCTCTCTCTCTCTCTCTCTCTCTTTCTCCCTCCCAGTTCTCTTTTTATGCTTTCATTTTTTTCCTGCTCCCTCCCATTTTTTGTTTTCAATTTCTCTCTCTTGTCCACCTTTCTTTTTTTTCTCCCCTCCTTTCTGTCTTCTTTCCTCATATTTTCAGAAAAAAGACAGAAAGAGAGAGAGAGAGAGAGAGAGGGAAAGAAAGAAAGAGCAGTCAGTCCCTCTGCAGCAAACTGCACTCTCTGCTCTGTCTCCATAACATTACCTGTAGGTAAGCCTAAAACCCCTGAGGGACAGCTCGACCTCGGCCAACCTCAGTTGACCTTGTTCTTGGCAAAGCAGGATTCAGCTCAACACAATATGCCGCTTTGACACAACACACCCACACAAGGCTTAAGCAGAAGATTCTAGTTCTTCCACGGCTGGTTG